>JBCJKH010059181.1:0-46128 GCA_039877255.1 Loriculus beryllinus | reverse complement strand
CTTCTTCTGCTTCTTCTTCTTCTTCTTCTGCTTCTTCTTCTTCTTCTTCTTCTTCTTCTTCTGCTTCTTCTGCTTCTGCTTCTTCTTCTTCTGCTTCTTCTGCTTCTGCTGCTCTTCTGGTCTGCTGTATTCATGCAACCTAATTCCTGCTGTGAGCATGTGGGCACGTTGGTATTCAGCAAAGTTTACTGTGAAACAACTGAAAACAGGGTAGTTTCACTGCGTTTCCTAGAACAGAGCTCAGGCCCTGCACTCTTAAAAAATATCAGCATTCCTCATTTACAAAACCAGAAAAGATTACTACGTTTGTCCTACAATATTATTGCTATCTTCTACTGTACATTGATCATCCACTCATGATGCCTTTTTATCACACTGTGGTAGTAATGCCACACCAAAATGCTATAAATTTGCTAGCTGTACAACTGCAGATGGCAGCGGTTATCCTTTATCGTGATAAGCATGTGCCAGTACAGTATATTCTAACACATGAAGCAGAACATAACAAACATACTAACTCACATGGAAATTTAACCTTTTGAGAAATTGCTGGTAGCTTTGCAAAGCTAAAGAAACAAGGTGAATATAAGTAAGTGTGTATTTTTTTCTGGAACATATGGCTTCTGTAACATGCAATTAATGATTTCTGTAAAATGCAATTATTTTCCTCTGCAGCTTGTGTGGTTAAATGCTACAGCTGCTAAATGAGACAAGTTACAAGCCAATAGTAGGTTCTATAGGAAAAGAAACAGCAACAATTCATCAGAAAGAAAATAAGGTGTGTTCATACAATGCCTAAACATTAATGAGGATCAATCATAAACTCTTTGGATTTACTGGGACTCCTATATAGTAACCTCTGTTTTATCTGGGTTTATTTTACCTTGGGACAGGTGTTACAGCTGCTGAATTGCTCTCTTCACTGGTTCTCTGTGAGCACCCCTCTCCTTCAAACTCCTATCCAGTCTGACAAGAAAAATGAAGAAAACTCCTGGATTCAGCTGACATCTACTGTTTGAAATACTGATCACAGTGCTCAGAGTCAGAGAAAAATGGCTTTTGATCCCAGGTTGGATAAAGGCTTAGCAAGCTTGGGTTGCTTCAGTTTCCTACAGCAGTAAAATGTCTTGAAAGGGCTTTGAGACCTGGAGGGCAAGTCATTGTTAGTGAACCACAAATTGGTGTTATTCTTTTATGGAATATATTACTCTTTCTTCCCCCATTTCCCACCCCACCCAAATAAGCACTAAGATATAACCTCACTTGCTTTGTGCTGTGTTCAGGAGTGACATATCCCTTCTCCCTTATTACTAAGATAGATCGATATAGACAGATATTTTGCAGCAGGCTTGAAAAGTTTCCTCAGACAGATGCTCTGTTACATGAGAACAATATGATCTTTGGACGAAAGGAAGGGTGTCCTTCTCAATGTTTACAGAGAGAGGTGGCAAGTTGCTTAGTCAAGGCTGTCAGCTTGATGCCAATACATTGTTCCTTGCATTGAATTGGTGCCTTGAGATGAAGAGTTAAGGAAGCAGGAGGTTGCAGGGGCACTGGAAGGACCTAAGAGGTCAGTTATGGAAGGATTCAGTAAAAGTTGTCTCACAGATCTCTTCTTCTATGTTTGATTTCTGGCAGGGAGTCCAGAAAATTCCTTCCTGATAATTTCATTAACTGTGAAATAAAAGAAGACAAAGAAATATTAGAGCACTTTCCAACAAGAAGTAAAAGCAATCCTTGGGCAGTTTTCTGTTCAGCTGAAAACAGCCCCTCTGTATTTATAACATAACTTTATTAAAACCAAAAACTTTTAGTCCTGTTTACCCAGACTACATATTTTTGGAAGGCACAGGAAAAAGAGCAGAGAGAGGGGGTTTACGCTGTGTTCAGCATGCTTCGAGTACCATAAAAACACAACTGAGAAGCTGTACCATGTCCCCAGTACATGCTACACCCCTCATGTACACATCGCCTTCCCTCTTTCACAGACCCTTCCTTTAGCCAAGATAAGAAGGGAAAACCTGTAAGTCTCTGAGCACTTTAACATCTCCAGTAGGTTGAAATAAGAATATTTGAAGGTTTGAAGAAAATAAAATGGACAGTGATGAAAACACAAGGATTAAAATTCAGGTGGAGAAGTGGCGTTTTTTCTGTGGTTTTCTTGTTTGGTTGTTTTTTAAATATTGCCATAGACTCTGTTCACTCTACATTTTTATTACAGTTCGTTTGCAGATTGTAGCATAAGCAAACTTCCATGCACCACTGTGAGACTGAGAGGCTTGTTAATAAAGCTCCAGAGAAGACACTGAAGAACTCTGTTCTCTGTTTAAAAAAATCAGAACAATATTACACGTTATCTACAACAGCCATTCTCTCCTGTCACACATATTTGCCTAAAGCACCCTCTGGTATGTCCTGGAACAGCAAATCTCTCTCTAGGCTGCATTTTCATTAGGAGAGACCTAGAACATGGGTATTTTGATTCAGAAACACCAGAACTGCCTGGTTTGGGGCTCCATTTCACATGCAGCTCCTTGGTGCTGTACTAACCAAGGGGCTCCACAGTTTGGAAACTGTTTCTCTACTTTGACAAATTTGCATTAAAACCAGAAGACCAAATTTTCTATGGCTTCAGGCCTCGGATTTAAACAATTTCTTCCTGCTGATATTTAAGGGCTAAGACAAGGACTAACTCAAACCAAACTGACCCTCACCCAAGACTGATTAATCCTCAGGTATACAGCTCCAGGAGCCCTTCATATTTAGGCCCATTTCTAACAAATGTTTAAGAAAAAAATTAACATAATATTTCACCACTTCCCACTATTAAAAGAAATGGTGGCCAATCTTTTATTGTCTCTGGGAAGGGAGAACACATGTATTAGTTGTTAATAGTTCTGACTAGTAGTTTGAATTCTCCCTCCACTCCATATGCAATGACATTTATCTCAGACAAAGTAAATTCTCTGTGTTATGCAAAGCTCCATCTCATCACTGAAGCCTGCTGAGGTAGGCTGTACTCCTCAAGGACTAAGTATTCACACACATCATGGCTAGGTGCTTGCTTGATGGGAGGACAGGGAACTTGCATATCTAGGTACACTAAATTCTCCTGAAAGGACCTTCTAGCCTGTGCCATGTGAGGCAGTTTCCATCCCTCCATGATCAAAAATCCACTGTTAACAGCCCAGAGTTAGCTCTTTCTAATTCCAGCCTCTTGGAAAGGACATGGATGAAAAAGAATGGCTGAGAGAAGAACTCCTGTCTTCTCCTGCTGCCCAGCTTTCTACCTGCCTCAATCACCTGCAGGCTTCTACAAGCCTTTTGGGTGAATTCTTGCTAATAAAGCACGTATGTGGGGTATTTGGTGTGCTGCTGCTCTGCAGTGCAAGCAAGCAACCAGTGGGAGGTGAGGTTGGTCCACTTTCAGGCAAAACCCCTTCTTCAGCTCAGTCAGAAGAGCTTCCTGTTTGCTCTACCCAGGAAATGAGAGGAGCAAGTCTTCAATGGAAATTTTTCACAGCCTCAGCTAAAAATAGCAGTGAGGTAAAAGAAGTGGGCACCCACTCTTACAGGGTCATTTCCTTTCTAAAGACAAGTGGACTGAGACTGCAGGCTGATCTATTTATCAACACGTTTGCTTGAGCAGCCAGCGTGCCAGAAGTGCCGTGCGTGTGACTGAATACATCTCATTTAACACAGCCACCGCCGGTGGAAATATCAGAACCAACAGTCATCTTTGTCTAGGAAGGGTTAACTGTTAAGTGAAAAACGAGCAGGTAATTAAATGGAGTTGCCATTAATTACTACAGCCTTTAGAGGGGTCTGGTTTTGGTTCGGTTTCTCAGCCTGAGCTTTAGGCAAAGTGAAATCTATCGGGCAGCAACAGTAGACCACAAGCCTGGAGCCCAGCTAGTGCAGGGACCTCCTCTTGCTGGCTCCAGGCAGGTTAGATGGTGTGGTAAAAGGCTTACTCAGCCTGCAAACTTCACTTTCCCTCCTGCGTGCTGCATGGGAGGTCAACAGTGGGTTTTGTGGGCTGAGGTTATAGGGGTACTACAGTCTGAAAAGAGCTGAAGAGTTGCATAGGAACTGTATGAAACATTAACCCCATAGATGGGCTGCAGGACCATGCTCGAGCACACCCAGGCTCTCTCTGGGCAAGCTCTTAGAGGCAGCAAATTGGGTTTTTGTTGTAAGCATTTGAATAATCAGAGAGCTTCCTGTATCAGTGGGCCTGAACATCCTGTGGTCATCCTGAATTTCACCTGAAGCCAGGTGGTGAAGGAGCTAGGTGGAGTTTAAGCTGGGCAACACTAGTCTGGGAGCTCTAAGGGAAAGATGTGTAAGTCAATGATTGTCCCAACACAAAAAGTCCTAATCTACAACCAAAGCCCCTAAATCTAATGAATACATAAACATAACAGGAATGGATCCCAAGGCAAGTATCTCTCTCAAAACTTGGAATCACCTCCAAACCAAATCTAGTGAAATCACACATCTCTGGTGATCTGCTCCAGATTTGGGAGCACATGGATCCAGATCCAGGTGTAATCACAGTGACTTGGGCTTCAAAGATAGGCTGAACAAAATCAGTACTCTGAGATATATCTAAACTTTAGAGGAAGCTGAGCTCATGTGCTGAACTTACTATTCTGAGCTACCACCTATCTTTGTTGGTAGCATGGTTAAAATGCATCCCAAGTATCAGTTCTCATTATTTGCTGATTGCTACCTGAGAAAAAATGGAGATGATGTGATTAATAAATAAAATATTGTTATTTAAGGTGCCTGGCATGTGCCAGCTCTAGAGCACACTGCTATTGATCTATTTAATGACAGAACTGATTAAATGGAGCCATGAGGACATATGCAAAGATAATGAAAGATTAAATCATAAAAAAGGATACTGAAACTACAGCTGACCAAGGAAATGCCTAGTGAGGCCTGAATCTCTTCAGCATATCCTCTGCTAGATCCTGCTGTTGTATAAATATTACAATAGCCCTGATGCTTGGAGATCCCCAAGTTAACTGAATGCAAGGGGCTGGCTGAAATCATGGGAGAATGCCTGCATTCTTCTAATCACTCATCTTTGATGGGTTAGAGTCAGTCTCTCAGGCTCCAGTCCTCAAAGACATTTAAGACTCTAATTCACATCCTCTCAGATAGAAATCTGGAGTGTATTCACTTGCGGGATGATAGTGGCTTGTATTAAATACCGAGCTTCAACTAGTAGTCCAGAGACAGAAAACAGCCTCCAATTTTAGCTGGCAATGAGTCAGGCTCCTTGTAATTGATTATATATATGCACACACACTCACCAGCATGCATGCACACACATTCACACACACATCGGAATAACAACTTCACTAGTGTTATTCCACATATATGTCTGGAGTAACACCGATGAAGTCGATGCTGTCACAGCACTATACCCGTGGCAGTGGCTGGGGTCTTGTGCTCTTCGGGGATCCTGCAAGACTGAGGGTCTCATCAGAGGAGGCAAAGCTCAGCTCCAGTGGCCTCCTCCCTGCACCAGGCAGGGATCCTGCGATACTCCACATTTGTGCCACTGATGTGGCCAAGAAGCGTTTTACATGCAAAGCAAACACGAGGCACGCAGGGAGGAACTAAAGGCATAACAGGGGCTGAGGAAGAAAGTTGAACCCTGAATTTTTAGTGTGCCCTCCAAACGTGACCAGGCAAACCATGGTCCTAACACAGTTCTGGATGCTGCCAGGGAAGAACAGGATGCTTCAGCCCAGCATGCACAACCCCATCTCTCCTTCCCTGCCCACCAGGCCCCAGCTACTTCAGGACAGCTCTGTGGTACACAACTGGGGAAGAAAAAGAATGAAAAAAACCCTTTAAGCCCAATAAAAAGGGGCATGACTTTTTAATTATAAAAAATAAATAAAGGTTAAGAGAAACACACAGCTGGAGAAAAGGCAGAAAAACACTAATTACCTTTCTTTTTGATTGCTTGGATCAAAGATCACAGCCATTCTTTCTCATATAATGTTTTGTATCCAGCTAAGGTGTGTATCTATCAGCTCTGAAAAAGATTTGCAAAACCATTTTTGAGAAAAAAAGGTAACCTTTGACCTGTGTTGCAAGGCCAAATGTTACAGTTTTCAGCTACTCTTTCATTTGGTGGTTTAATTTATTAACAGGACATTTCAGCATATACCATACATAAGGCAGAACTTAACCGCTGACCTTTTTGTTTGCTCAGATCCAGCACCAGATTTTAATTTTCCCCCTCTTTTCTCAACTGATAGTATCTAAAGTAAGTATGCAAAAAATTACACTCCTGAATTGATCACAAAACATGCAAAATGCTGATAATTTGATCTGAGACTTCAGAGGCACATGCTGGAAGTCAGGTCAAAGACTAGTCACTGCCTTTTGCAAAATTCAGTTATATTAGCATCTTAGCGGCCCAAATCAAGCATGACACATATATGCCAGATCAAAAGTCAATCCCTTTTAAATGAGAGATCTAACCACAGTGGCCATGTAAAGCAGACTTTGCCGTAATTGTAAAGAACGGGAAAGATATGTGCAAAGAAATTATGAAAGTTACAGTCTTTGCTTCCAACAGAAATGAGGTGATCTTTATTTTTCATAAAATGGCAATATTTAAAATTCTGTTTCAGTTTTGTCTGATCTTTTTAGATTTCTTTTAAATTCATCACCAGAGCATTTGGCACGTCTGCAAAACCATGTGGAAATTAAAGAAGTTGCAATATTAGGGAGGGAAAAGTGCCTCTTAAAAACTAAGCTAGTTTTGAGTGCAAGATTCAGAAGTATCTTTGCTGCTGGATTTCAGGTGACTATATATAGAAAAGAAATATTTTACTTGGCTCCCACAGATTGCACACTGGAACCTACCACTCAGTACACAGCCTATTTTATATTCTGCACCCTGGAAAATCAGCTTTTGCACATGCAAGCGGAGCAACTAATTGACTGGTAAATACAAATTTAGGTGTATCAGGCACAACGAGCCCAAACCCAACAAACACTGGGTGCATGTGTACGGGTTGCTTTATAAATCAACAGCAATGAAAGGCTTTTTTTCTGGAAAATGAGGACATAGAATAACTATGAGGCACTTGGCTGTAAAGCTTTACATTTACTTTTCTTTACATCTACTCCTACTGAAATAATGCCCATAGATGCACCCCACATCCTTCCTTCCTTGTGCTGCTTGTAATCTATGGGGTATGTGTAAACTATACACCTCTTCTACACCATCCAGCCCAACAGCAATCAGGTCATCTTCATGAATTAAGCAAACTCTTGGAAGATGTTCCTGATCTCAAACTAAATGGCAATTCAAGTCCCATGATGCATTTTTGCTATAATAGTTTCAATAGACTGAAAACCCATAGGCATCTTTCCATGAATTTAACAGCTTAACATAGATATCTGATGGAAAACAGGATCTAAATAAAATGCATATTTTTGGCTGAAGCCTGTCCCAACGGAAATCAATATCTAAGTTCCTTGTGATTCACAGGATCTGGATTTCACTGTTGACATTTACATATCTTTCCCTTATATTTCAATCTAGTTACAGAGTAAGCTGCACAGATAAAATTTTCAGTATCTATGGTACTATCCTACCCAAAATCTTTAACAGGAAGCTGTGTATGCCTGTAAGAAAAGAGCAGAAAAGATAGACAGCATTTCTGCTAAAAACTAATTAAAAATGATCAGGGTCCTAAATGCACTACGCAGGAATATAGGAAATAACACACAAATCTGTCTGTGACACTACCCCAGAAACTGCAAGGATTTTCTAAGTACTTTCACTATTACCAGTGCAGTTCCAGTAAAGATCAACAGCCTGCATTGAAAAAAAAAAGCAAGACCTAGTGGTTAAAGCAGAAGACTGGACAGTGGGACTCCAGGGCCTGGACCTCTCCTGTATCATCATCTTGCCATATGGCCCTGGCCAAGTCCATGGTAGCCCTGAAGGAGCAGATTTATTACTGGTTTGCTTTGCTCTGAAAAACGCAGAAAGATTGTGAAGGTCACACTCAGGAAACTTCCATAATACATGCTTAGTTAACAGAAAAAAAGCCCAAAATGATGACATGCATTGAATGAGCCTGTAGTAAATGTGTGTATGTAGTAGAGAGCAATAATTTTCTGAAGTCCCTACAGGGATGTTTTAAAGTCCTTAAGTACTCTAGATCTCAAACTACCAAAGGCATGACGTGCTGAGCTCACCTAGGCACCCTAAAAAATACTAATAGGCAACAATTTAAGTTACCAGCCTAAAACCTTTAAACCTACAAATGCCAGTCAATGTTGCAGTCCTCATCTCTAAAAATTAGGTCATAAGTATTTCCATGAGGAAATTGAGCCAACATAAGTAACAGCACTTTGGAGACAATGACCTGTTCCAACTTTGCTGTATGGCATCTAAAGTCAGGAGACTAACGAGCATCCCTCAGCCGTGGATGCCTTGTCCTGGGAGATGCTGGGATATCACTTGTGATAAGCTTCACAGATGTTCTCTCCACTGATTGTGCAAGAAGTCTGGGACTGGTACCCCCAAACAGTTGGTGGCCTGAATAACTTCTTTTCGACAAGCAACCCTTTGCTTTTGTTTATTCATGCATTATCCTCGGACAGAAGCTCTTACTCTGTAGTTCCCTCCAGCCAAGTCCTCCTCAACAACACAAAGCAAAGTGATGAGTTACAAGGAAAGAGAAACAAAACAGTTTGCAGCAGTGGAGATATGTGAAATGTGTGCTGCTCTCCCTGTACTACTTGCTGCACACAGAGCTGTTGGGTGCCTGTCCTAGTTTGCCATGCTTCACTTCAGCTTGTTACACAAGTGGCCACGAGCTTGTAAATCAGTAATAAGTTGCACTTGAACCTGTAAGTGATTAGCAAAAAATCATTACACTTCCATGGCCAGAGGACTTTCACACAGTTAATCAGTTAAGAAAAGAACTGGGTGTTAACTGGTTGCTTAGTTCCCTGAGAAACCAGTTTACTGAGACCCTGTAGCAAGAGGACTGAAATCTGAAGTGCAAGGAATATATGGGAAAACTATATAGCTTACAATTGACATACTCTCCTGGAGAAAGAGGTGCCAAATGTTGCTCTAAAATGAGCTGAATGGAGGACTTCTAAGACTGAGCTGGTGCCATTTGTGCTTTCAGTTATTTAATCCATTTGATCCCTGTTTGAGTCTATTGGAAATCAGTAAGTTAACTTTTCAAGGCACCTTCTCCATGAACCAGGAAGCTGGGGTTATGTGCACTTGTAGGACACACATGCACACATGCACGAGCTTTCTCATCCTGGGCTGTTGGCAGGAACAGCAAGAGAAAGAGCAATTTTTTGCTCCAGAGTGTGATTTCCTGTTTGCTTGGTAGATTTCAGTATTTAGTCATCAGGTTTTTTATCAGAAGATTCTATGGTAGGTGCAAACCCTGCCTACACATTGACTGGAGGAGGAAGTCACATCAGCTGGCAAGCAGGAAAGTGCATCTTTAGGCACAATTTCATGCCAATTCACGCCTGCCCCCTTAGGCTTCAGCATATCACTGTGAGAAGCCCTTGGAGCCCATCTGTAGCCTGTTTCCCTGGTGTAAAAACCCTAATTTGGAGAGGTTGCATCTTAGTCGCTGCGTAAGTACAATAGGAGGAGGCACGCCATCAAACTGGGGTGTTTCTTTAAATCTCAATCTCAGAACCTTCTTTCTGCCTGGCCCACTGTGCTGCACATACTAAAAGTGAACACATTCAGGGTAGCACCCAGTGCCAGGCACTGCCAATCTCATTCACAGGTTACCTGACAAAGAACTGGCTCTGAATATTAATGTTGACACTGCTGGGAACTACATGAATATGAAGCAAAATCTCTTGTATTATTCAATTTGCTAAGATGATGATAAATATCCTGTTTATTTACTAGATAAACCCTTTAAATCTGTTTAGTCACTACATGTAAGGCATAAAGGAACTGCAGCAATATGTGCAGTTCTTTTACGAGTGTCAGCAGCAGCTTTGAGAAGCGTACCTTGAAAGTGGAAAACTAGATCAGCCTGGGTGTGATGAGGAATTCCAGGCCACCGTGGATTCGGTTTGTAGTAGCTTTCCATAACAAAGTCTTTTTTTAACTGACTTTCTTTCTGCTCACATATATTTAGATATGACTTTCATTCTGCAGTGCTCGGATGCCAGATAGTTTTGGCTGAAATTGCAAGGGAAGGACACGTGTCTGAGTCATGCAGTTGGCTCTCTCTAGCTGATAGGTAGCAAGTTACTGAGAAGAAATGAAGCTTGTATTTAGTTTTAGTTAACCAAGTGAAATATCCCAAGTAGAATACGTATATAATAAATAAATATACAGAACTTATACCAGAAGGGAAAGGAGTTCATCTTCTTAAACCACATTACTTGGCTAAACCAATACAGGACTATTAGGCTGACAGACTGAAGCTGAAGAAAGTCATTTTGCAGCTCCTAACTCTTGATCTAACTCTGCAGCAGCAGCTGCTGCTGCAAAGCACAGGGATGAACTGTTCTCACATTTACTTTTGTGTGCACGGTGTGGACCTTACAAATTTGCTACATAAATGCTGAGATAAGCAGTGGCATTTGGCATTAAGACATATTTCTTTAAGATTAGAAACAGCAAAACCAAAGGAGGTGGTGATGACTTTTTCCTACAGTAGCTTGCACCTCAGGGTTTAAAAGCTAATGTAATTGATGATACCACAATGCCTCTAAAATAGGAACTGCCAGCAGGAAAAGCATGCAAGCAGTGGCACTATTTATTCACATGTCACTTTGCAGTTTCATCATTCTCCTAGACCTAACCTATTTACTAAGAGGAGATATGAGTCATTCAGTAAAATGCTTCAATAAAGAAGAGAAAGAGAATAAATGGGAGAAAGCTGGTTTTTACAGGAAATAATTGGGGGGTAGGAACTGAAGAAGAGTTACAGCATGTCCAGGATTAGCTGAAAGAAACAAGAATAGGCAATGCTGCTGTTTTTTTATTTCTGTCACAAAGGAACTAGCAGAACAAATATTTAATTGAAGGGAAACAAACCATATTACCCTTCTCTTCAGGCAGTTTTTCAGGTGATGAACAGTCCATAATATAATCTATTTTCCTCCCTTGAGCACTAGCACTTATGTCTATTAACCCACAAAACTATTTATTGGCTCTAATTCTCTGGCATCTTATCTTCTGCGGTGTTTTAACTTTGCAAGCATCCCCATTGAAGGGCTTGTTCATTCTTGCAGAATCTGGGCCCCTCCAGCAAACTGGGTTTCCCTCCAAACGTGTCTGAACTGAATTTTGAGCCTGGTTCTCAGGAGAAAACAGCCAGCAGAAAATCACTGTCCAAGGTAACAAGGGAGATGCACAAGTGGCTATGAACAATTCTACCAGACAAACCAAACTCTCCTCTAGAACCAGCATGCAAATAACCTTCTGCTTGCAATTACTCTGCTCTCACAAACAACTTTGGAACGACGAGCACGAAGAAGGCATATGTTTCTTATGTGCTTTATTTTAAAGAGGACTATGGGCAGTAGGCATACTGTTCCTAGTGAAAAACACATGAAATCACTTTTGTACACAGATTATCTCTACTCCTTTCCAACCCGAACCATTCTATGATTCTATGATTCTATCATGACTCCACATCCTTCAGCAAATGAATGTTTGGGGTAAGATTCATCCCCCATTTCTGCTAGGCACTGAATGGTGAGCACTGTTTTAGGAGCCCTGGTTGCCTCCACAGGCAACGGGAAGCAATGAGCACCGCTAAGAGAGGTCTGCGGGTCTTGGCAATGGGAGTCCAGGACAGCCAAGCCCTGACTTTGGGGCTACAGTTATGAGTCCCAAGTTAGCTGGAAAGAATCCAGACCATTAAATATTTAAGCGGTTATTGACAGAGTGTTATAATTCATATATAACAATGTCAAGGAGGTGCCACATACAAGATACTCTGTGTCTGCCCACATCCATCTGTTAACTTTTAATTTGCACTTTGACTGCCAGTCTTCTGAGGCAGGAACTGCTTTTTTTTTTTTTTTTAATTTGGAGTCAACATAGCATCTGCCACAACAGAATTCTCATTTATGCAGGGTTTCTAACAGAAAATAATGTAGTAATGAAAGTAATACATAATACTATGGAGTATATGTACAAATCAGAGACCATTATGAACGGAGAGAGCAAACTAATTATAAGAGACACCTATAACTAGAAAAAGGAGTGCAAAAGACTATGGGAGCAGATA
Organism: Loriculus beryllinus; assembly: GCA_039877255.1. NCBI lineage: Eukaryota > Metazoa > Chordata > Aves > Psittaciformes > Psittacidae > Loriculus > Loriculus beryllinus. The sequence continues at coordinate 33,838 of JBCJKH010059181.1, read as the reverse complement.
CTGTAACAGACTTTGCATCTCACCTCAAAAAGGCCAGGAACGTCTGACAGTAAATAGCTTGAGAGAATAAGAAAAAGGTATATGCATCATCCAAAGACTTCAAACTTTCAATTTGAGTCAATGGCACAAAAAAGAAAACTACTGTTCTCGAAAAGAAAAGAAGATAAAAGAAAAAGAAAGAAATAAAAGGATTTAATTACCAGATATAGAACTGAGCTCCTTGATGTCCAATAGCTGCCGAGGTGACTATCTTTAGCTGAAGTGCAGCTGGCGCTATTGAAGTTGGGCAATTCCCAACCTCACCACAACAGCAATAACCTACATTTGTTCAAAAATTAGCCCTCAATTATTTCCAGACCTCACATCCCAATTCCAGATCAAGACATAGGAACAACCACCCAAAGAGACTGCCCCAAGCAATCCTTCCCAGGATTTAATGATGAGCCATCCCAAATTTTCCAACTGTGAGGTCTGAGAGCTGTGTGTATCCCCATGCAACCCAAGCAGGAGGTGAAATATGATGCTCCTTGCAGTGTCTCAAGGGCATGCTGCAAGACACTGTAAGTACCTGGAAAGACCATCCTAATCACTTCCAAGTTCTCATCAGCTGTATGACAACGTTCTTTCTCCTACTCAAGTTTGCACAGCCAGCTTACAGGCTCTGCATTTGTAGCTCATATTGAACCTATTAGTTTGCATTTAACCATCCGTTGCTACACTTCCTGGGTGAATTCCAACCAAACAACGAAGGCTTTGGAACCACATCATGATAAAACACCCTCTTGCCTAAAATAAAGATAAAACTTGCTTATGTTTGATATGATCTCATCTGACTACAGAACACATTCGGAAGCAATTGGCAGGCCATCCACTCTGAACACAGACTGAATGGGAATACTGTTTGTCCTGAAGTTGGGGAACTAGCCACAGACAGCTGGAAGACACAGCAGTAGCAAAGCTAAAGGCCAAGATCACCATAACTCTTTCTGAGTGGTCCTGGAAGGAGAGTGACTGCCAACAGCAATGAAATGCCCCAGCTAACACACACACAGCATAACAAAACTGTATAAAGCCACCAGACATCTTCCACAAGGGCAGATTTTGGCAGATAACTCTCAACTAAATCACTGTGAATTATACATCTAGCCATTTTGTAAAAAATCAAATACACAAAAAGACAAGCATGCGTCACCTCTCAGAATCTGGCCTAGGCTGTACCCAACTTTTCCTAACAGATGAGATGGTACAAGTGCTTGGGAACACCAACAGAGGATGTCCTATGATAGGAACTGGGGGTTGTCCTTTAGGATGCCGAGTACCGATGGGATGATTTTGCAGCAGTAAAGGCTGATTCGTGGGAGGGGATGTAATGCTGACTCCTCGCACACTCTTTGCAGCATCATCACAAGGAAGGCTCACAGTGTGTCTATGCAACACCATGTGCCTTCACCATCACCACCATCACGGAGTGACGCTGCACAGCACTGTTATAATCTCTTCTCTAGGGAACAGCTCTGATGGCTGACTACCACCAGCTGCTATGCTTGCTCAATGTGTAGGTGAAGGACAGTGGTGACAGCCGTGGTGAGGAGAAATCCAGCTGAAGCAACAGGACAGCTGTCCATCCTAACCTGTGCTCCCCCATAACTCAGGAGTACTGGCTTTGGGCTATAGCATGTGCTGCAGAGCCTGTCCCTGCCAGCACTGGTTCCCATGATGTTCCTCAGCACTGCAGGACTGCCTGGCAGCGAGTGCCATCTGCCACACTTCAAACCACACTGGAATTACCTGCTAGCCACAACATTGCTGCGCCCAGCAGCAGCAAAACAGGCTGGTGCCTGGTAAAGAGGAAGGAATACTCTAGGTACTACGAAAATGCCACCTAAAAATGAAAGTAATTTACTGGTGGGAAAGAATAAACTACCTCAGAATCTTTCCTTTTTCTGCTAAGAAGGTAAAAATGCGCTTGAGTTTAAGCAGGGGGCTAAGCCATAGTGACTTCAGAGCAGGTTTATGCCGCAGTGAGTGCTAGGAGAGGGCTGAACGAGCATCATGGAACTGAAAACCTCTCCATTGTGAGCTGAGAGCAACCATTAACATTGGAAGAGTCCCATCAAGCAGAGATCAGTTATGCCTCACAGCCAAGCCATCAGCCAAGATCCCTATGGGGCCCGTCAACACAGAAAGTGAGGTGGGAACACAGTCCATCCTGGATATGCCACAGGTCACACAAGAGGGCTTTCTTCTCAGTGGGTCCCCTCAACATGACTGAAATCAACCCTAAAAATAATAGCACAGTTTATATTTGGGCTGGAATTCACCACTGTTACTAGCAACGGCTAGCAGAGTCTCCAGAGAGATTTGATCACTGTGACCCTGGTGAAGATCTGAAGGATGATCGGAATACAGACGGTTGCAGTTGGCCACAAAGAGGCAATTCGTACAGTTCAAGACAGCGATCATCTCCAGTAGGAACTCTTGCCCCTTTCATCATTTGTGATAAGTGCCCCAAAACCATCCCCTAGTTGCATTTCTTCATGTGTGTCGTACTGGCCTGGTCCTGCCACTGCACTGGGGCAGCATCAGAAAGGGGACAGAGAGCAATGTGAGAACGGCTGGTTTGGGTTGGGCTTCTTTCTTATTTTTTGTGGATTAAGAAATGTCATCTGCATCCAGCTGTTAGTATTTTGGAAATCTGCTGGGTTTTGTTTTCCTCGTGGGCTCAGTGTGGCTGATGCTCCAGCTGCAAAACTCTTGGCAGCCACTGAGCCTGCTTAAAGCAACTGTACATGAAAAGCCACGTTCTGGCTAGCACCTCCTCTCCTGGGAGCACGCAGGGGCTCCCCTTGGGCAGCCTCCTCATTGCTGTAATGGCAACGGTGCTTAACTCCATCACAACCACATCAGATGAGAGTGCACATCCAAACTGCACAAGTAAGTATCTACATCAAACGATGTGGCAAAGAATATATTTTAGTTGCAGCCAACAGAATCGTGACCCTGACTTCTGAATGCTTGGCAATGCTCACACTGTGAACTGCAGCATAATAAATATACTGTGAATTGATAAACTTCCAAAACACTACAGCATTGCTATAGTGTTTTTCTATTTATTTCCTGCTTTTTTGCAGTTTGTTTTTTTAAATCCCATATTGTGATGAGTATAATCTGTGCTTTGCATAAAAAGACCATGATTCAGCAACAGGGCAGGTATACATGAAGGAGAGTAATGCCTTTTACCCTTGCACCTTTTCCTTCCAGTATGCTTCTCCCATGCCCATTTCAGTTGCTTGCTCTCTCTCAAAGCCACAACAATCCTCTCTTCTTTCCCCTTATCCCAGAGCAGACACCCCTGCTAGAGGTGAAGAATGGTTGGATCCAGAGTGCCTACACAAGAGACTGCAGTGTGTTAGGAGGAGGCGGAGGCTTGCTGAGACTTATTTCCAAGGCACAAACTTTGAATGGGGTGTGCGTTATACATGTGAAAAGGGAAAGTTAAGTGATAGGGTTTCATTATTTAAATAACTCTTCCACTTGAGAGCAGAAGCCCAAACCCCCCATTTCCATCCCCACAATTCTAATCCCATGCTCAGCTACTCAGTGACATGGACCATTACTGAATAATCAGGTAAATCAAACCACCACTAAATGTAGCCTGATCATGTAATTGCCCTTTATGTGTCTTTCCCTCCCAAGCTATAATGGAAGCCACGTCAGCTGATTAATAACCCATAATGATTATATTTACCAAGTAAGCAATAAGAGAAAGTATAAGTGACACAAAAGCGTATTTGCTGCAGCGGAGGTGTTCAGTGGTGTGCTGGGGAGAGTGCTTCACTGGCAGGATTAGGACAGGCCCTGGAGGCAATGATGCAGTGCAGGGCTGTGCTCCTGTCACCCTGCCTCTGTGTGCCCAAAGCTCCAAGGGAAAGGGGTAGACAGAAATCCTCTTTTGGGAATCCCTAACTCCTGCAACATGATAAGCACATTGTAGCGGAAGTTAAACAAAGAAGTAAAGAAAATACTTCATGTGAGCTGCTTGTACATTCACTAAACCAGTGGAGAGGGGATTACTTTAATTTCCCTTTTACCTGGAAAGAAAAACAACCTGTAAAAAAAAATCAAAATAACACTATCACCTCTTTTAAGGGTTGGAAAAAACCTGTCTGAGAAGGGAGATAGTTGAAAACACCTCATTTGAAATGTGTGCTGTTTTCCATCCCCCATAAGCAGGCCTTAGTGTGTCTTTTACCACGGGCTGGCCTGGATGCAGTGGGAGAGACAGGGCGAGGAGCAAGAGGACGTGAAGTTTGCTGTGCTGTCCAGAAGATGAAAACACTACTGCTGTTTATAGAGGGAAACCCAATTCGTCAGCCCAAATGAATTCCTGTGCTAATCCATGCAGGCTTCATGTTTTCCACCAGCCCCAGCCACTGTAAAGACTATCTTTAGGAGGCACAGTGTGTTTGGAAAGGAGCAGCTGGAAAGAGGGGACGTTTATGCCAGCTTGGAAGGCGTTCTGGTATGGAAAAAGAGGAATGCTCTCTTGGGTCTCCCCACAAAATTAAAGCATCTTCATCCAGAGCAAAAGGATGCCAAGCACAACAAACAAAAGCGGCTTTCCCCAACTCTCCTGGGCAGTCTCACTCCAGGGTTCACAATGGTTTCCATAGAACTTGTTTTGCTATCATAACAAATTCGATCTATCCAGGCGTGATGGCGCGCACTGTTTTCTAAAGACAAGAAAATTAATTTCCTTGCTTATACGTCTGCCAAAGCATTTTTGTCCAGGTGCCACAGACAGGGACTCCCCAGATAACCAGTGCATCTGCCTGTTGGCTGAATGCAGCGTGAAGAGAAAAATCCTCGAGAGGTTTTGGTCTGTGTGGCACGATGCGAGTTACCTCTGCTACAGTGGCTGGGGGAGGCTGCCCTCAGCTAATCACTCTCTTTCCTCCCAAACTGAGCTGGCCTCAGCACAGTGTGCCTGTGTGCGGCAACTCAAGCTTCCTGTAATAAACCAGCCATCAACTGTGTGCATCTCTTGTTGTATACACAGAAGGAAATGAATGTCTTGTTATACTGACCACAATCTGTTGAAATGCTAGTAAATATTACAGTCTAATTGTGATTAAGGGCTAGATTATTTGCGTGGCCTGATAGCTGCACTGGAATGTCACATGCGGGAGAGGTTTCATCCAGCCTTTCCACAGAGACACTCATGCTCAGCACTGGGTTTTGAAAGGCAGAGATGCTTTTTGGCATGACAGGAAAAGCTGGAGGAGATTTAATGCCACATCTCAACCAAGACCATTACCAGAACAGCCTGAACTTTTGGCAATTCTTAATCTTGATCTAAAACTTGCGCTAGCTTTGAGGATGGGAAGAGCTATGAAACGTAACCAAGCATAAAACACATGGATATTCATTTCTAAAATAGACATAACAGTTTAGTGTGCTTTTTATTTTAATAATAGACTATAACATTTATACTGACCTCAAATTTGTATTAAGATCAATGGCATTTTTTTAAAAAGGAAACATATCTGAAAACATAGCAAAAGCTATTTGAAGACATGAAGCTGCAGGAGGATGACCTCAGGAGAAGAGTTCTCAGCCTACTTAGCTGAAAATCTCATCCTAGGGTTTGCCTGCTAGAAATCAGGATCTTAGGGTGCTTTCCAGGGAAGAAGACAGCACTGCTTTTAAAGCAAATGAAGATGTGTGAAGAAGAAACCAAACAAAAAAATTTTTAACGTAATTTTAAGGAAAAAAGACCCACAAAACATAATGTAATTAAAAAACACAGCTGCTAAAATTCCTCCTTTGATTTGCCTCAGCTCTGGTTTAAACCAAGCCAGTGTGCTCACTGTACCTACCCAATGCCCAGAGTGGCCAGTGTTTGTAGACTATTTGCAGCCTTTGCAAACATTAATTTGTACAAAATTATAATTACTTCCTATCCAGTAACTTGAACTGAGGGACTTCCCCAAGTCCTAAGGCAGGTTCCTAGGTTCGTGACCATTTATCTACAAAAATGCTGGGCCTTATTTTTACATGGCTTTGACAGACCCATGAAACACGAGGTTTAAGCACAGGTACAGCACTGCCCTGAGTGACCTCTACAGTGCCCCTTCCCCTGAAAAGCAGCAGCCAAAGGCACTTGCCTGGGGGCAAGCTGGGTGTACTGGAACCACACAGAGCATCTGATGGCAGGTGCCTTTCAAAGTCAGGACCTCCACACTTTCAGAGAATAGCTCTGCTACCTCCTGGTAAGAATCAGAAACCCCAAAGTGGCTGATGAAGACCCAGCATGAGCACCAGGAGGTATTTGATCATAAAGGGATTGCAATGTCTGATACATCATCCTGCTTCCCCTGGCCTTGTGGCTACAGTCTCCTGGAACCAAGCTCTTACAAAATAACCAATGTTGTGTTGCTCATAATGACAGATATTTAGCCAGGGAGGTTTAACTGTCACAATACTTTCACCATTGAGTCCCATACTTCTGAAGTGGCTCCCCCTTCATTTAGTCATTCTCACTCTTTCCAAAGAAACTTAGAAACCACCTAAATAAACCAGCACCCATTGAGACACTGCAAATGTCATAAGAGTCATTCATGTGTCTCACTATTTGTCCTACATTTGACTCAATTCATTCACGGATGATGAAGTCATACATCATTAAGAAACCAAACCAAACCACACCACAATTTGGGAATCTTTGACTGGACTCCTCTGGCATAGATGATCAAGAGGGAATGATTGTAAACTCACACTCCTCTAATTTACTGCTGCTTTCGCCCCAGCCCAAATTATTGTTTGTGCATTAAAAGGGAAGGTTCAGGGTCCTTGCAAAAAACCAGAGCAAGTCAACACGTAAGCACTGAAAAAGGATTAAACTGTGCTGTCACTTTGCTGTGACATCATCTGGCTCCTTCTGCAGGGCCTCAAGGTTTCCTGATCATGCAGTGTGCATTGCCTGTGTGCACAGGTCTGGCGCACAACCACCACACTGCCAGCACCCTCCCACCACCCATCATTCAAAACGTGCCCAGATGCACAGCTGGGTGGAAGCAAGGGACAGCCCGCTTTGACCTCTACTTCCACACCTGATAATTATCCACGTGGAAACATTCTCTCTTGGATGTGAACCTATCACTCACTCCAACGTCCCCAGGCAGAAGTCAATAGCACCGTTCTCACTACACCTAGTTCAACTACAGTTTCACTCTAAAGAAACTGTGTTTGTTCAGCTGAGGGCAGAGTTCAGCCTGTTTTGGAGGACAAAGTTTCCAAATTAAAATCCCACTAAAGGACACGGCCCGATTAAAATGGGAATTGTGTGGATTAGGAGAACCTGCGGGAAGATGGAGAGTATTAGACCAGTTTCTCACTGAGTGAAATAGTGTTGCCCTGCTGAGTCACACAGACATCACTGTTGAAGCCCTTTGATCCTCAGTGGTTTTTCTCTAGTTAACTGTAGCTGAAGATTTAACTCTTTTATACCTAACAATGGCTAAATCCAACTCAAGACCAAGTTTTCAAAGTCATTGCTATCAGGCCATTAGTCATGCCAGTCTAGAGAGATCAGAGTTTTAACTTCCAAACAGACTGTAGTATTTCTAGTAGATGTGCACCTAAACTGGAGAACGTGAATGTTTGCAAAGTTGGGAGTACTTGTGTTTAGGGATTTTTTTGTGCAGACCCCTTTCAGAGAGAGGATCCATCTGTGAAATTCACAGCTGGATATACGCCCAGATTTCTGTGCTTCCCAAATTGAAGCATGGGGACTTGGAGTGATGACTCAGACACAACTGCATTGTTTATGCATTTTAGGTTGGCTTTTACCTTCCTCTGGTTTCTTCTTGGTAAACACAAGAAGAAAATACATTACAGAATGAGAAAAAGTGTGAAAGCAGCAGCTGGTTGAAAATTCAAACTCAGAGCTAATATACTGGGAAGGGAGTTCTGTGGTCTTCAAGTATCTGCTGCTCTTTCCCCCTGTCTCTGACTCTCCTATTGGCATGACTACAGATGTGCTGTTTGTTTTTCAAATCAGAGAAGTAGGAATGACCTATTAGGTCATCTAGTACCTCTCATAGCCAGTGCAGGATTGTCTTCGTGTACATTTGTCCAGTCTGCTTTTAAAATTCCTCCAAAAACATACTGCATCCAAATTAGAGCTCAGAAGTCTTGGAACTGGTGAGTAAGCAGCACTGCAAAATGACTGGGGAGCATAAGGCCTTACCAGCTTCTGCTGGACAGAAAAGCTTTCACTACTTAAAGTTCTCATGAGAACACTAACTTTGATGAGAAATTCATATGATTCATCATCATTTTTTTATTTAAAAGTGGCCAGGAATTTATAAATAATAATTATATTTTCATAAGAAACAAAGTATGAAAAGCAAGAAGAAGAAAAATGGATTTTAAATCAATCACCTATAGGTCTTCATACTTGTGATAGAAAAGATCTATAGAGACAACACGTCCCCATTAACTATCCATGCTGCTTGGAAGGATGTGGGCTTAACTGGAAAAGTTCTGCTTGTGTGAATAATGCTGAGAATCCAGCCATTTTTCTATAGTGGAAGACTTTCTAACTGTCTTTCAGTTTGCACCATAACCAGACTGTACATCTTTAAGATGGTTATCCTTGCCAAGCATTTTATTTCACAATAGTTAGAGAAATGTGCAGATGTTGTCCAAACTTTTCAAAGCAGCAGGGCTCTTTTGCAGCTGCTTGCAAGATTTCAGAAGAGCAGTTCAAAAATGGCCCAAGATGCCTTTTCACTGTCCATCGCAGGAGGAGCCGAATCCTCTCAGTGTATTATACTGAGCTTTAAGGGGAGAAAAGACTCCTACCCTTTTCCTACATTTGCACATCCTTAGCATTAACACAGTTTGTAACAAATCAAACTGTGAGGAGCAAGAAATGCCAAACCCAAGTGTTCAGCATTCATGACTCAGGCCTCTAATAATCATGAGATTGGTTTTAAAATCATGCAATCAATCCCCCACCCCCTTAAATTGCATCATTTTTGTCTGCCTGGATTTTGAAAGACCAAAACAACAAGGCTTATATTTTTAATGGTTTGGGTTTTCTTGGTCCAGACTTGAAAAGATCACTAAGAAAAAAAAAGCCTCTTGTATTTTGTAGCAGTCACCTGCACGTGGACTTATAAGTCACTATAAATATTCCAAGACTCACACTGAAATTGCAAAGAATTAGCAAAAGCTTCGAGCTGCCAGTTCACTGGTATACTTACTCAATTACGACATGCACATTTTAAAGGGGAGATAACAGGATAAACTGGGAGGACAAAGATGTACTTGGATACATGTTCCTTATATAGTTTGAGGGAGGGTATAACTCCTCTCAGCAAAGCTTCTTTCTAGTCAGTGAATTCAGCCCATTGCATCATTTTTGCTGGAAGTTACTAACACTAGGATTCATTCTGAGGTGGTCAACATCCAAAGCAAGCAGGCTAAGCTTGTGCAGTTATTGCCCATGTGAAAATCCCTTCTATCACACAGGCTGGAGCTACCCCCACAAGTTTAGCCAGACTAGCAGCACTGGCATTGCTGGTGGAAACCCTCCTTCCAATGCAGACATAGTCATCTCGGTACAAAAGCCTTTCAGTGAAAACAGCTAGTGGTGGTTCCCTGACTTGGCATGAGCTGTGCTGATTCCAGTGTTTTTACACCAACAGAGCTGTGTCTATACAAGGGCTTTTACCATATTAGCTGTGTTAGCAAAATAACATAAAAAAAGAAATCAACCACCTTAACCAGCACAGTTATGTGGTAAGCTCCTCAAGTGTGAAACAAGCCTTGTTAAAGGTTTCCAGACAGCACCTTTCTGGTTCATTGTGAAATGGTGAATTTAGCACTAGAAGGAGTTAACCCCCTTTCCTGCTTTGCACAGTTCTGTTACAAGCCATTTCCTATCTGCACACTTCTTGCTTCTCATCTCCAAAGCCCCCATTTTCAAAAGATGTTGTCAAAACAGTTATGGTTTTGACTGGACTGAAAGAACTTCTGCATAAAGCACCCAATGTCACCCCTACCTGGCAGGAAGACCGTTGCTTCCTTTTCCTTACATCCTGTACTTGCTTATACAGCAACTTTGCTCTGTCTCCAGTCTTTGCCCTAAGAAACGAGGGTATTCTTAATAAGGTATTCCTGTTCTCAGCATGGCCAGTGCTGTCCCAGCTCCTGCACATCTGGACAAGAGCATCACACACCTTTGGTACCCTCACCTCTGCATGAGGGATGCAGGTGGGGAGACCTAGCAGCCTAGGATCCCCTCAGGCAAGTTACAGTTTTAGCAGTTGACTTTTTTCATCAGCTGTTGCACGTCACTTAAAGGCTCTGTGCCCTAACTCACCCATGTGTAAGAGCTGGGGAATAGTCTTGTCTGCTTCTTTCTGCAGTGGAATTACTTTAATTCATTACCATTTCTCTGCACTGGATTAACAGTGTCACTGGACGAATAACGCCACTGAACTGAAAAATGTTATTGTTTTTATCCCTTTAAATTGAAAGTGGATTGAAGGAATAAAAGTAAATGTATGGTCTATTTTGGCAGATGTCTTCCAACACATGGGTGTCTATGGTCTTCTTTATAAGAGCTGTCTGCTGTCTGTGATTCAGACCGCCTAAGGAATGCCATGAGCATAGAGTAAATGGACAGCAAGTCTGGGAAAGGACTTTATTGTGGTTTAGAAGCTTTCAACTCCCAACTCCATGAACAAGTTCTTTATTTTAAGTAACTCTTTGCCAGTATTTCAAAACTATCACTGAAAAGTGCTTGATGCCTTCTGAAAACTGAGTGCTTTTTGCTGATAACAGTCCACTGGTGTAGCCTTCAAACACTGGCATGCCTTCCATCAGCAAATGGCTAGAATTGGGGATTACTGACTTGGAGCATCGGTTCGTGGTGAGACTCAGCCCACCGAGGCACCACGTACCCATCCTGCAGTGTCAGTTCTTGGCGGCTGTGCCCGTGGCCTCCTAATGGAGTCTGCATGTTCTTTTGAACAGGAAACGCTTTGTAACACAACTTGCCTGTGGGCACTTACTGCACCAATTAAAGATTCCTGAGCTCGAGAACAAAGAGGTGCCAGTGGAACTATGGTTTTAATCACTTGATTCATTTTCTTCCTTCCTCCACTGATTTCTTTTTCTCGCTTTGTTTTGGTTTGCATGTTTTTAGGCAGCAGGACAGGCGCTCAGAAACACTGCTGGGGAAAGCAGTCTTGAAAAGGGGCTGGGTGCGTTTGAGGTTTTGAATAGCAAATTGCTTCTAGAGGTGAAGAAGAACAGCAGATGCCAGCTTGCCATAGCAATACAAATACTTAGTTCCCATTCAGGTATAGAGATGCTTGTATTTCTGAGAATCCATGGGAGTTTTAGTAACACGAATGAATTAATGCTGAACTGTACTAGTGATAACAAGATACTTCTTAGTAATGGTAAACTGAGGTACAGGGAAGTTAAATACTCTGCTCAGACACAACCCAGGAGACCTTCCTCCTGATAGACAGCTTTTCCAGCTTCCTGCCAACATGCTACAGGTTTCTGGGAGAAGAACCACGTTTTTCTTCTCTTTAAATACTGCCTCTAGAAAAGCAAAACTGACATATGACGGGGCAGTCAGATTCTAATGCGACACAAACCCACAATAGCAGTGATCCAAAAATAAAGCATGGAGTGCTGTAAGGTCCCAGTAGAGAAAAGAAAATCTGGAATAATATGAGTCAGAGCTTCAAGAATGACTCTGATGAATACAGAGATTTGCTAGAGCATTTGAGCAAAATGCTGTAGAGAACGTATGTGCTTCACTCTTAGTCAAATTCTGCCTGAGCAGAAATGACCACACCTTCTATGAAAAGCAGTCCTAATTACAAACAGAGCACAGCTCTTTTTGATGTAAATTATTGCTCTAACTGAACCACGGCCCATTTGCAACATTCAAATTCACTCCTGTCTAAAATGCCAGGAAACAAGAAAATCCCCCCCCTTCCCTGTAGTGCTGGTTTACTTTGCACAGACACATGATGACACCAACTACAAACCAAACTAAAACATGCTCTTAAGCCACCATCTTCTGTGCTTTCTGGGGATGAAATCAACTCAGTGTTAAGAGAGAGAAGTGGCTTCTCTACGGCCAGGGTGAGGCCAGACCCTTGGCCCCTGCCAGTGCTGCTCCACTGCTCAATGCACGAAGGGCTTCAAACTGCCTTTATGGTTCAGCCAAGGCTCCCCAGCACAGGGAAATCCCCAGCTGGCAGCAAGCTGACAGAGCTGGCTTTGTGCCATCCTCTACTCCATCCGCTGTGCAGGGGCTGCAGAGGGTGAGCAGGATGCTCACAACGTGCTCGCAACCGAGCCAAAGCCAAGAGGACCACGCTGGCTGCGAGGGGGAGGTCTGTGTCCTCCCTTCCCTCCTGGCTGTACTGACCCTCTCCTGTCATGCACACACGCACACTGGTCTCCTCAGGGAACACGTAGGACCAGCACGGGTCAATGGGGAGGGCAGCGAGAGACCAAAGCCAGCAGGAAAGAACTCAGTCCCTGACTGCTGCTTACTCAAGGCTGACACAGTAGCTTTGATTCTTGGGTCCCCAGGAGACCCGGGGTTTCCTGGAGGTACACCCTGCTCGGGCTTGTGCCTCACAGCTACCGGCCTAAGGAGAAAAGAGCTGGTCAGAAAAGAAAGATTCTTCCTAAACATGGAGGAAAGAAGAGACTGAATTTCATTTTACACCACTCTGGGGACAAACTTTGGATTTTCTTGTTGATGAATGAAAGAACACACACACAAAAATATAGGGACCTAGCACACTCCAAATGGTCTGGGATGAGACCCATGGTTAAGGCAATGGTTGCTTCAGCGAGCAGAACTGCAGAAATCAACACACAGCTCTTAGTGAAGGTGATTGAAAGCAATGGGTGATTTATGAGCATCACGCTGGGCACCCTGCAGATCCATTTCCTAAAGAACTATCTGCTGTGTCTGACATTTTCTGTGAAATACACGAGTTCACTATGAAGCACCTCTGCTGATCGGCAGACTGATAAACCACTACACAAGCAGCTGCCTTGCTTTTCTCCTCCTCATTAAAGACTGCTGGTGCACCAAAAATAATTAAGAGCTGCTGTACCGAGCAGACAGTTCTGAGTGTCAGATGTGGTTAGTTACTGTTTGAATAATGATGATCGCTTTTCTTTGTGAAGTAAAAAGCATATGACATGACAGCTGAACTGAAAAGAAGAACTAAATCTAAGGCAGGCAAGCTGATAACATTCAAGACAACAGCTACACAGCCATTATTTGTATATGGAAAGAGCCTTGTATTTCTGTGTCACAGATGCGGAACTGGGCAGCTGAGCGGCTTCCCCAGAGCTACACAGGAAACCTCTAGCCCTGCAGCATGAGCATGGGCAGGCCAGGGCATGGTCAGTACCCCAAGCCCTTCATCTACTGCCCCACCAAAAGATTTTGGGCTATGCTGCAAGTAACTAAACTTCTAACTAAATTTGTACTTTAAAGTGCGAATCTGGTTGCTCTGAAAGTCCTGGAATAGCTAAATTCTATTTGTCAGCATATTTCTGTGGTTGTTTGTGTAACTTTTACCATTGTGGGTGGTTTTGGTTTTGGTTATGAATAATATTAAGATGAGGCCTCGGCTGAAACATGCTAAGCACTCTCTCAGAGAGACTATGGCTTTCACTTGCATTTGAAGCTAATCACTGCTTGCCAGCATTAGCCTGGACACCCTGAAGGATCCTGAAGGATCTCTTGACCATGGCCTATCTTGACTTCCAGAGTATTTCCAACAGGAATGAATCTTCAAGGCAGAGGTGCGGAACAAAGGTTTCTGTGCTAAGTTTTCATGAATAATCCCTTCCTCTGGGGATTCATCTCTCTACTATTTGATATAGTTGCAGATGGATATATATTTTTGATGAAGAAATATGGAGATATATGGAGGAACATGTACATGAAGATACACATATGTGTGGGAATGTCTAACCTGCGTCAGTCTCCCTAATGGCTGCATTTCTAAAGGCAGCCTCTGGATTTCCAAAGCCTTCTTTCAGCAATCACACATTCTGTAATTCTGTCTGGGAGAAGAAAGCTGGGAAGGGGGCTGCATAGCCTGGGCTAGGCACCTATTGTTAAAAGGCAGCGCCAGCAAGAGGAGAACAGGGGCAAATGTCTCCTTTCAAGAAAGCACATGGCAGGTCTCTACATCTGCAGTACGCTCAGAAATGAGCTACAGATATGCTAATGTTACCATTAAGGCAGCCAGTATGGATTGCACCAGTTGCGCAGCTTCTACACAAAAAGGTCCCCACACGTGGTGAAATCCACCTGAGAAGATGGGTAGATATTTGCCAATACCTCCCTTAAGGTCCATGCTGTTTTGGACTGACTGCTGGTGCTATTCAGTCTTGACAGGATACAGCTTTGTGAGCTATGGTGAACACATTTGACTGTTAATCCTCCTGTAGAGGTGGAATCAGCTCATATTTTCACAAGGCAGGAGGTAAAGACAGGTTAAGTGTGCCAAGTCTCCAGTATTATGTACCCTATGAACCAGTGAAGGCTCTGAGCGAAGAAGAAACCATGGTCTCAGGAAGAAGGACAAATACCTTCTTTTTACAGAAAGGAAAGTGAGAAAATAATGCAGTGTCTTGTCAGCAGTGGCCGCAGGAAGCTGGGCAAGGTAAAGAGAAATAGCTATTGTGTTAGCTGTGAGGTGTTCTTCCCTGGTCACTTCCAGAGCAGCACAAAGACTGGATGAACATACCCACTCTGAAAGGCAACAGCTTCAGGAATGAGGAACTGACAGAGCAGGGCTTGTCCCAGGTCACTCAAGAAGTTTGTGGCCAAGCTCAGAATAGAAGCAGAGTCCAGAACTCCAAGGCTGCATGTTGAGCATGAAGGCAGAGGACAAGAGTTGATGAGCAGAGGTCACAACCATAGAAAGGGACGAAAGCTGGACAGTCAGCAGAAAATACAGAGAAATAGGAACACAGAATGGGCAGGAAGATGGGGAAAGGGAAGAAGAGCGAAGGGAAGCGAAAGACACTGAAATGGTGATTACCTAAGCCTGTGCACCAGCAGCAGTGCTGTGCACTCATGCCAAGCTTGGCTGGGGACCTATCATCTCAGTATCTATCTGTGAAAAATCGCAGCAAGACTTAACAGCTCACTTTATCTCAGAAGAGCTTTCTGGATAAAAGGGATTTGAGGGTAAAGCCTCCGTAAGCCTTTGGGGTTGCTTCCCTTTAATGCTATAAAGCACAAAAATAAACTTTCTAGTCAGGAAAAGTATGGCTTTTGTTATGTTCTCAGTCACTCTTCCCCAGCAGCAAACAAAATGGCTTTTCAATTCAAGTCCTGAGCATTTCAGAATGAAATGTTTTGTGAAGTCCTAAAGTAAATCACAATTCTCCAAGTTGCATTTCTAGCTAATGTAATCTCACTGAGGTCAGTAAAGAGACTGCATGAGACCAATCTTTCCTGGCCTGAATTGAGTGGCATAATTGATAAATTAATCTCCAGTTGAAATCAATTCAAGATGATCCAGTCACCCCAGGAGAAGCCTGGAATTTCATTGTTAACTTGATGCCATTCTGCCTAATGGCTTCTCTTAGCAAAGAGGTCAAGTACACCCCTTGTGAGCTACGCTAGATTTAGATGTTACTGGCCTGATTCAAAACCCAACAAAATTGATTTTGCAGTCCATTTTGGGAGTTCATTTAAATGGACACAGGCTTGACTCTGAAGTTTGCTAGCTTTTACCTAAGTCTTTTTCTTTTTATTTATTTTACAAGGTTTGTACCAAATATTTTTAGAAACATGGAAGAATCTCTTAGCTTCTCATATTAAAATTACCTTAAAACAGAATGTTCTATTTTACTATTAGAAACACTACTTTGCTTTGTTACTGTGCTCCATTCCCTGAATGGGAAGTGGCTTTGACTTAGTTATATTCTTGCAAATCTCCTAAATCAGTCACTGCTAAAACCAGATTCAACATTGCTCTTCAGAGGCAAGGGGACCAGTAAAAATTTCTCTAGATTTCACTGTGGTGGCACCAAAGCTACATCAACCACATCCCAAGCACAGACTAAAGAAGAAAACCATCCAAACTCTACTCTGCCTACAAAACCAGCAATAAAGACTGTACATGATACAACCACAGGACACCCAGTACCTAAGTTGAAGAAAGTAAAGCTTTCATGGGCATAATTTCACAACTCTAGGTGAGTAACTGCAGTAAAAATTCCAAACTACTAGAAGCTTACAAAGCACATACCAGTACACATTCACAAGATCAAACCATGCATTCAGTTGCCTAGACTGAGAGGACAGCAGCAGTGAATATATATGAAAATCAGATCTGTAGTTCATGCATAAGAACACTCCGTATTTGCAACAATATACCCAGCAACATCACTCTGCTCCCATGAAAATTGGTGTTGGGGTTGCTACTGGCCTTTACGATTTCAGCATCCAGCTGCACAAATAATTTTGCATTGATTTCCTCTTGCAAGAAATGTACTTTAATAAAAGAACCAATCAACCAGATTGCCAATAGCTGCCTACCTAAGAATAAGCAGGATACGTTCAAAGAAAGCTTTACTCTAACTTATATTCATTCCTAAAGGCTAAATCTGCTGGCTCACAGCAAAAAAACAGCATTGTTTTACTTATCAATGTCCTACTGTTCATCTAGAACATCTGCAATAGTTTTGCCTGCAGCACTACCCCATTCATTACAGGCCTTGATAGACTGTTCAATGGGCTTTTTTTTTTTTTTGGGTACAAAATGTACAAAAGCATTTAACAAAGTGGACTTTGCCATGATATGAATAATAAAATAATTTAAAAGTGCATTTTGCCTCATATTCTCCATTTTCCAAACTAACAGAATGGAACACCTTAAAACCTGACAGTTCATTCCATAGCATGAAGCACGACAGCAGAGTTTCTGCAGTGTTTTTTGCTTGGTTGCCAAAGTGCACTGCCATCTACCAAAAAATCAGTTGATGAAAACACCAAACTGCAGCGTGACCAAACAGCAGATATCCACAACCATCAAAAGGAGGCCACACTGGTTTTGTGACAAGGAATAGGTTGGATTTATAAGTCCTAAACCTCCCCCCTCCCTCCAACAAACCAACCCATACAAGAGAAGACAATTGCTTACCATCATCCAGATATGCCTGGTCCAGATTCTGTTCCTGTTTAATAGTGACTCCAGCTGGTAACACCTCTTTCTGGTCACTAACCGGTGGTCCATTTTTTGCTGCTCGCTGACCCGAGGCTGTCTGCTGCTGGATCACGGTAGGATATGAACTTGGACTTAACCTTTGTGCTTGACTGACCTGGGGCTGGCTGGATCTTGCAACGTTGGATGTAAAATTTTCACAGCACATGATGTGCTGAAATTCTTGGTGACTTCCACACCTCAGCTGCTGGTTGGTTGGAGAATAGTGAATCACTGGAGAAGACTGCTGGTTGCCTGGAGAATGGTGGAGCACTGCTGAAGTCTGGCCTGGAGAACCAGCATGCACCAGCACTGACCTATGGGCATCTGAAATAGCAACTGGTGTAGCCATCAAATTGGATTGCTGGTAGCCCAGTTGGCTTGGGCTAAGGCTCTTGCTTCTTTGGTATATTACAGCTGCTGGATTCTGCTGATGGTATCGAGAATCAGGAGAAGAAAGGCCTGAGCGCAACTGCTGGCAATGAGCCATAGTGGCCACAAGACAGGAAGGGGATTCGGTGACCATTGTATGCTGTGAATAGTAAGGCTGTGTTACTGTTCCCAGACCACTGTGTACTGTATTGCAGATTAAAGCTGGATCATAGTCATCAATGGGCTCTGTTTTGATTGATGGTACTAGAACAAAGCATGCAAAGGATATTATTCGTAACAAGCTGATAAGAAACAGAGGTTTTCCTTGAAGTAATAAGAGATATAAGCTGTTTACAAGATTTGCATGTGCAAGCTCTTATCTCCCAGGCACTGAGTTTAATAAATCACGTACATGCAATCATGGCAGAGTCTCTCTTGAAAGCACTCTGTACTAAGAGGTTCTTGAAAATATTTAATGAACTATTTAACCACAGATTTCTAAAGCTGAAAAATTCGATACTTTAGCTCATATTTTAATTCATTTAAAGAACTAAATAAGCAAAACATGAGCAAAATAAGAGCCATAGATGGGTGTTTCATGTAGTATTTCCATCTCAAAAGAAGACTGAATAAATAGAAATCCCGCGACATATACAACTCCTAATTTTTTTGTCAAACATCTAAGTAGTGACCAAAAGCAGAGTTTGAACTATTTTAGAGCTTTCCTTTTTGTTCCTGCACGTAACTTCCTCCATACTGAGAGATGAAGACCTTTCTGACACCATCACTTAAAAGACCATGATTTACTAAGAGTTGTGTTGTCATGCAACAGGGTTCTTTTTTGGAAGTATAAGGATTCCTTCTCTGAAGTGGTCTATTTTAGACATCATGTGGAGATAGTTTTGTACTTTTCAGTACTATCCCATAGCAGGACAATTTAATAACTACACAAAACTGTCACATTGGTGACATCCTATATACAGTTCATAAATTCAGGAAGAGGACCAGAGATTTTGAGGCAGGAGGAGACTAAAATAAGAATAAGGATAAATGTTTGCCTGTCCTAAGAAACTAGTCAAGACATCATTTGAAGCTTGCATAAAGGCTGGTACTGTTATTTTATGCTTTCTGGTTTCCGCAAACACAATACTCTGATTTTCTCACAATATTTTTCTCTCAGCCAAAGCTGAGAAATTCTGGGAATCTCATTAGTAATTCTGTTGCATTTATTGTGACATGGCTCACCAATTCCCAAGAGGAAGAACATCAGAAAAGCATTCATATTTTTCTCAACCAGCCTCATTGTGAAGAACATATAATGCTCGTCTTCCTCCATACCAAGCCCTTGTTACTTTCCCAGATCTGATATTATCTTACTGCCACACACGTCAGCTGGAGAAGGCAATGCTTATGGTTTTCACAGGGTCATGTCATGTCACAGACTGAGTCTCTTCCCATTGAGGCTGTTGGCAAACTTCCACCAAGTGAATGGAGGAGCATCAGGCTATTACCAAGATAACTGCCCCCTTAAATTTATGGAAACTCGTGATCATAAATCACACGCATCATTTAAACCAAAGAGTTGTTGAGTGCTCAGCTCCACTCAGTTAAATTAAATTAGTAAAATTCAGATCCTGAAATAACAGCAAGAAAACAAAGTGGCAGAAAATACAATCTTGCTCCTGAGAACTAGGCAACAACTTGCTCTGTCCTTGAGAGTTACCTGGGTGATAGGTAAAATGCTGGGGTTGGCTTCTTTTTCTTTTCCCATTGATGACATAGAAATTCACCTTCACAGCTGTGCGAATGTGCTTGTTACGGTACTCTGGTACTTCTACAAAAAGCATGCTCTGAAACAACAAAAGGTGACAATGTAGGATTAGTAACAGAAGCTGACAGGAGATTTTGTAAGCATCTCCCCTGCTACGTTTTCAGTCATAAAAGAAGAGAAACCTTGTTACTCATCACTATAAAGTAGGGTAAGAGAAGAAGGAAGGAAAAAAGGGCAGATGGTGAAAGACTTGAAGATTTTTGGCACTATGAAGCTGGTTTCTATGTACTGTATCCTCTCTTGTACTTGATGTTGTCCTAAACTTGGAGAGAGAAGTCTCAGCTACAAATACAAAGCACAGAATGGAGATAAAAGTGGGAGCACTGTTAATCATACTATGCTTGATGAATAAGTCTGTATTGCTGAGGTCCCTCTTTTTAGAATAAACTTCATTATTCTATAGGCTTTTTACTTATACACAGACAGATCCTGCTTCCATGGAAATTAACAGCAAGTCTCCCATTCTCTTCCGCAAGGGCAGGCATGGCCCATGGCAATGTAAGTGCTAGCTCCTAAATACACTGAACAACTACAGTAAGGTCCCATTAAGCAAAGTGAACAAAGAAGCTCATTCCCTTGAAAGATTAATGTTCATTTTAAATACTATAGTCCAAATCCTGTCCTGCAAAGTACAGAGCACCCAAGACTTCCATGCAGGCGAAAGGAAGTCAGGACAGCCAGCATCCTGCAGAGGACTGGGCTGATACAATAGAGTCTTCTGCAAGAACACAAAATCTAGCAGTTATTCAATTTGCTGTGGGTTACTGCTAGATGAATAGTTTCTTTTTGCAATACATTTACTGCTGAAGCTTTTGACATTTGTTCATCACAGTAGTAAGATAGCTGCTCTTTCTGCTTTTGAGAAGCTCTTTGGAAACTACTCCCTGAATACAACTTGCTGTCTGAGAAGCTCAAGGAAAGGACATCCAATGTTCTGCATACTTACAGGCTGGCTCTTATCTTTATCCACTGTTGCCTCCATTTCCCAGATCTGCTGCCCATCTAGAAGAATATTACAATATTAACCTCACTGCACTTTTATTAAATCATAAAGCTTGACTTTTAAAAAGGAAACAAATTAAGGGCATCAAGTTAGCAAAGCTCTCAAAATGGACTTAATTTCAAGCACCTTCCCAGTGCTAACTAAAATCAATAGCATTTAATTTAAACACATCACTGAACACTTCTTTTGCCAAGAAAAAGCTTACATACATATTAAAATTAAATGTTTATGTAGAAATTGGCCAAACCAAGGAATGAAATATTTAGCACAGGTGCAACATCTGCTTTTTACCAGACTTTACTTCAGCCAGCTCGACTGATGGAGGGTATCAGAAGGTCAGATAACTTGTTAAGCGTCCCATTTGGTCAGCAGCTCAGCAAACTATCTGCTATTTTAAGCTAAGACCACACGGCTCCTCACCAGTGTGTAAGCGGCGAAATGCGTAAGGAGGTGAAGGAAGAATTAGCTAAAAATCCAGATCTTGTATGGGATGCATAGAGATGGAAGCAAATAAAGTGCATTACTTCAGGGCTGACTTTGAGGTGCTGCACAGTGAAAGAGCTCTGAATTCTCACAGGAGCATAGTTCTTTCCCAGAAGTAGTTCAACATAAGGACATATCCTTATGGGTAATTGAGAAACCTGCTATATAGGGTGCCTGATGTCTGTTGTGTGTGCCCTCCTGCTATGTATGCCTTTATATGTGCAATAAGAAACATCAGCACATGACAATTAGCAATACATCTCCTCTAGTCAAGGAGCATGCCCAACATCTCCAACAGTGAATCCATGCCTCAGCACTGCCACCACTGCGGGCTGTGACAGAGTGCCACCAGCCCTCCTAAAGTCACTACAGACCACCAAACATTCACTGTACTCAGCATAAAAGCAACTCATTGCATATGTGACTCTGCCATTGAACCACTGGGAGCCTTTCTGCTCTTAATTACATCCATGCAGCTTGTCTCCATTCTGAGTTACACAAAACTGTATTTATAGAGGAAAATAAAATTTGATCCTCTTGTATGGAATACAACCCAGGTAACCCCGTGCTATAACAGTACATCAGTAGTGACAGGGTGTTTGTACACAGATCGGGTACTTCATCTGGCTACAAATACTTCTTATACCTACTGTCACCTATACTTCCAGAAACATCTTTTAGCACTGCCTTCCTTATTGCTTTTTTTCTATATATATTTATAGGTTTTAATCTGTACCCCTTTGATTTTTATATTCCACTGAGCCTTTTAGCCAAGAAATCTGCAGAATAAAAATACTGATGGGGAAAAAAACCCTGCCTCATACCTTGCTGAAAGCTTGGTTTTAAAATGAATAGAGGACACATATCCAAATGAACCAATGTGACTTGAAATACTGCAGCCGCAAAGGCTGGTGTTTGCTTTAGAGAGGGGGAGGCAGCTCCTGGGCGCGTTTCTGTGGGGGATCCCCAGACTGCACAGCCAGGACAGGGGGAGAAGTCTCCTAAAACCAGTCCTTCTCACAGGACTTCGTATTTTTCCCAATTCTTGGAAATTCTGCAAGAGCTGCTTTTGTCCTCAGTTATTTAAGTACTTCTGCTTCTGGCGAAAAGGGAAATGAAAAAGTATTTTTAAATGCATTTTGCATTTTTTCTGTTGTTTTCCTCTTTGTTCTCCACTCCACACAGACAATGAACTGACAGATGTGCTCAGCTCCCTAGGGTGCCTCTTCCTAACAGAGACTCAAGATGCCCCAGCTCCACATCCCTTCAGCCTGGCGTGTGCCCACTGCCTCCCAAGCACCTCACACCTTGGACACCTCTGCTATGTTCCGGGCCCCAAATACACACAAGGAAGAGAAGGCATCTGCCTGAAGCCATCACCAACAGTGAACCCCTTCCTCCCTTAGGATGGCTCAGCTCTCCAGGGTGTTTGGGCAGGCTTGTGATGGGGCAGAAGTGGGCACACAGCACTGGCTGCAATTTCTCACCCCCAATTCAGCCTGCTGGGAATGTGGAGGCAACTGAGGAACGGTTGGAAGTTTGGCTCCATCCATCAGTTACCTGAGAAGAAAACCCTCACAGGGAGAGAGCGCCTGGGCCTCCAACACCTCACGTCTCTACTGCCACAGCATTCTAGTGCAGGAAGGACAAGCCAAATAATCCTGCCTTCTCTTTCTTTAAGTGCTTCAAGTTTCCCACAGTCAGTCAGTTGTCTTTTCTATACTAACATGTGGCTTTGTGACAGACTGCCAGAGCAGAGACTTTCTGACCAAGCTGTGCATAGAGCCAGCAAGAAGATGTGCTGTTTAGTCCTCGCATCCCAAAGGATTGCTGTGCAAAGGAATGGAGAATACTTGTTCAACAGTAAGTATTCACTCTGGCCATTGCTCTGGACTGCTGAAGGTTAAATCTATACCTCTATTGATGCAGCAAACTCTTCACCATTGTTGAAAAGGTAAACATAGAATCATTTAGGCTGCAAAGGACCACTGAGTCCAACTGTTAACCCAGCACTGCCCAGGCCACCAGTAAACCATGTCCTAAGCATCACATCTACAAGTCTTTTAAATACCTACAGGGATGGTGACCCTACCATTTCAGCCTATTCCAGTGCTTGACAACGCTTTCAAGAACACCTCGGAGAAGGGGGAAGCCAGCAAATACTGGGTGTTTAATCCAGCAAATACTGAATACATTGTCTGATGACAAGGCATTAAATACTTAATGGGGAGATTCCTCTTCAAGGTGATCTTTGTGAAAGGAAACCATCATAGTGTGTGTTAAGGAACTTCCTCATATCCCCAAAATAATTCCAAAAGATGATTTTGGAAAAGAGGAGGGAAAAGGAAACAAAATAACATGTCATAAAATAAGAGCTCTGATAGAGATACACACATCAGGAACTGCCTAAGCAATGCAGTATGAAGATGTCCTGACAACAAAGACAGCCAAGCAGGAATATTTGACATTGGTTTTCCTCCGGACAATGTTTTCATCTTTGTTTCTGCACTGCTAAATTCAAACAGTCTGCGCAGATACAACAGCACTAACTTCACAAAGAAGGTAGAAATGAAAAGGATTTGTTGGTCCAAAATGCATGAAATAAAGGACAGTCATCTGCTGTATTCAAGAGGCCTGTGAAGCAGATGCAGCCACAATCACAGTGGGCTTGGTTTAGTAACAGAGCCACTGAAATTGCACTAAAAGCTAATGAAGCCAACCATAAAAATCAAATGTTGTTTAGACTCAGTCCAAAGTCTGTGGGGATTAAGTGTACGAACAAGAATAAGCCCAAACAAACAAGAAATAAATGTATTTAGGGTTATCATTGTAATGATGATAGATGTTTGTTTGGCTATATTCATGCTCGTGGCAGCTAAACAGGTTTTTACAAATCTGTCAGCAGCAGCAATCCCTGTTCTTTAAGCACGAAAGCCCTGTTGAATATAGCCACTCTGCAGCTCACTCCCTGACCTTTATGCTTAAATATCATGATGTGGCTCCATCTGTCTCACTGACTCACTTTAGCTCGAGACAACCATATTTGCTTTTCCTTTAACCCCTCTTGATATGGACATTACAGTAACCTTTAGGCAGAAGGATAAGGGAGGCTGCGAATAAAATCAAAAATACAACTGTGTTCAGAAATCTATTTTAAGCTATCCTTTTTGCTGGTAATGAAATAATTTGATTATACACAGTCAGAGTTAATAGAGAACAGGAGGAATAAACTGAGAAGTTTAAGGCCCATTTGTGGGACAAGTCAAAGAAATTTTGAACAGAGAAACTTGTATCAAGTTGTCAACACATTTATCATCTTTAGAATGTGCATAAATTAGATTTTGGGGTTGTTTTTTCTTTTTTTTTATAGGAAGAAATTAAAGTGGATGTTTCAAGAAAGCCATCAATAAAAATGGTATTTTTATTGTAAGGATATGCTAAAAATCATAATGCTAATATGATGGTAGAGAATAGCCCCCAGTACATGTGCCACAACTCGCGTATACTAAAGTAAGCCTTTTTCTCCAGTGCCAGTGCTGCAACCCAGATGGTGCTTAAACACTAGAGATGCATTTTGCTGAGGTCCCTTCCCAGCCTTCGCTACCCTGTAATTCTGTCATGCCACAAGTGGGACAAATGCCTGGTTCCCTCCCTGCTTGCAAACCAAGAAGATTAAACCCCAACTTGACTAATAACTTAATCTAAAGTCTACAAGTCCAGAAAGCTGTTTATTGCATATGATTAAACCTGCTTCAACAGTGGAGAGGTAAGAGAACTGCAAAAAAGGAACAGCATCATTTTTGCTTAAGTGTGGTAAAAGTGTGGGTATGGAGAAGCAGACAACGTGTGCTCTACAAGTCACATTCAGCGCTGGCCTGTCCTGACAGTGATACACGCCAGCTAGAGCACTGCAGAGATGTCCCATTACATGTGTGAATCACATGGGAACTTAGTGCCAGGTCCACGTGTGTGGTGTGTCTCAAATTCTACCTCTGCTATGGGGAATTCTATCCGTGCCTCTGAAAAGAGTAGTAGTTCCACTAAAGATGATAAAATATTTTTGGATTTAGACCCTGAGGTCTTACCAGCCATGGCTGCCTCATGAAATATTTTTACTGTTGTGGTTCCCTGCTCATTTAATGGTTTGTCTTAGTTGGCAAGTCTTTAACACCACAGGTCAGTGAAATGTTCAGGAAATAGATATTTTTGTGCTGCTTCAGGACTATGAGACTTAGCATTAAACCCTGATGAGAGATCTGATTGTGTCAGCACTCTTTGGAGGAATGAATGAGTTGTTGGAAGAAAGTAATTCTACCCTCCCTAACTCAAACTGTGATCATACCAAAAGTCTTGCTTCAAACTTTGGGGAAAATCAAAATGTCAGTCTGCATTAGGAACGTTTTGGGTGATTCTCTGCAGCCCCTTATAGGGCTTTTTTTAATTAGCCAATTAAAGGTTTTCTGAACCAGTTACAGCCTTTACACATTATTCATGGTCCCTTATTCATGACTTTGGGGTCAGTAACTAGCAGAGAAACAAACTTACTACTTTATTTGAATAAGCATGACTGATGGACTGAGAGGTTCAGGAAATTTTCTTTGCAGTTCTCTCCAGTTGAAGACTAAGCATACAATTGTGCTGATTCTGTATGTGATTCTGTGCCTGGATGTGATTTTATGCTTGAAAATATGCATTGCTTTTCAGGCAAGCATTACACAAATTACTTAATAAACAACCTGCTACCTTTTTCCCAGGCATCAAACCACACTAGTTCACCAAAGAAACTGAGACTGGTAGTTAGTGGGACAGCTGCTCTGACGACACATTTCTGCAGAGTTCCCTTTGGGCTTGCAATGAACTGTCCCTATTCACAGTGTTTCCTGGAAGGACTTCCAAAAAACCACGATAATTATCTCTGTTAGCTTTTATCAGTAGATAACAGCATCTCCGGAAAACAGTCAAGGGTTTTTAAAACCAGCCCAAGAACAAAGTAAGCAACAATGAATGCTTTCCAGCAGAACAGATACTACTTCTGGGATGTGGAAACCTGATGGGTAGGGGAATGCTCACAGTCTCTGCTGCTCTTTCCAGGGACGAAGTCTGATTTCAGCTGGGAAGTTATTATGTTTCATTGTCACTGTAAGACTGCTCAGCATCTAGTCCTAAGCAGTCGTGTCTTCCTAAGTATTTACTTCAAACCTTACAGCAAATACAGCAAGAATGAATTTAAAACTCAGAAAAGCAGAGCTATTGAGTTTTTCACTGAGCTTGACTTCCATGGATTTCTTTTTTCTTTCTGAAACAAGACTGCCCACTGCAGTTAATGAAGCTCTGTTTATGGTGAGCAGTAGCCAGTGCCTTCATTTCACTACAGACACAAGTTTGAGTCACCAAAGCCAAAGATACAAGTCAAGGTCTGGGAGGTAAAAGGCCAATGGATTAGTCATCCGCTACCCAGCCCAGCCCCAGATCTGACATTTTGCACAGTGAGAACAAGTCTAGAGGAGATTTCTCCCCATCTATTGTTGAGGAATTCAATTCACACTAAAATAAAACATAAACACAGCAGTTGAGTAGCGAAGCAGCAGGGGCAGTCTGTCATTCCACAGCTCTTCCAAATGACTCCTTATGCCAATTCATCAAAATAGATGTGTTGTTTTTTCAAGATTATACGTTTGTTTGTGTGTGAGTGTGTGTATAAATTCTTAAACAAAAGCTCCTCTCAAAATAAAACCACTGGGAACCTCCATGTAATAAAATGAGTCACACCAGGATGCGATGACTAAGTGGGAGAACAGGGAATTCCACTCCCCATGCCAGCTTTCTACATGATCAATTTTCTGTCAACAGGTGCTGGGAGCTTGTCTCTCTGCCTTTTGTTTATTCCAAGAGTTATTATTTTTTAATATTCCCTTTAAACAATTAAGATTCAAAGTTGAATAATCAGGACCAGGCACACTTCCATGAGGCGCCCCCATAGTAAACAGTGAGCCAGGGAATCCAGGCCAGTAGTGGCTGCCTGTGTTAATAAGGATTTACCAGCTGTAAAATTCCAAAATCTTGTGTCATACGAGGAAACCTTCCAAAACACTGGATTCCACCCTGTCTCACTGAGTCTCTAACAGCTATGGCAACTCCGTTTCTGCAGCCACACACTTTTGCATTTTTGTGTGTGTGATCCTTAGATTTTTTCCTGTTTTGCAGTGTTTTTCTGGGATCCCCCGCTTAATGTCGGACAATTGCCCCATGGGACTACAAGAACACCTGGAGCAGGCAGCACACTTCAGCCATGGGGTAAACCTGGGGGCACAAAGGTTTGCTGGGTTTTCAGCAGTTATAATAGCAAGGAAAAGCAGAAGTTATCCCATTTACCCTGAAACTTTGTCATCTGCACAGCAGAAAAGGGCAAACTCTAATCCTCTTGATTAATATTTGTTACTCTTCAGAGTTCACAAACAGAGGGACTTGCTGAGACACCTTCCTGTTTTGCTTAGAAGGAACAAACAAAAACTCAGAGAGAACAAAACCTCTCTGATAGCCCCAATTCTGACATCTTTTTGCAAAGAGAACCACCAAGCAGGCCCTGGGCTCCCCATTGCAGCCGCTTTACTTTGGGGCACTGCAAGGCACGAGAAGGGAAAATTAACCTGGAAAGTGATCACCTTTAGCTAATGCAAAAATCAGGTGGGCCTCCTGACAGTGATAGCTGTAATTTATCCCCTGGTTCATCCCATTGCTGTCCAGTTTTACAGTGGAGAAGACACGCATCCAGCTTGAAAGGCTGGACTCCTGCCAAAGACTGCGTGGAGCAGAGAAAACTAAACTACCAAGAGAACAGCAAGATAGCAAATTTATTTCATATACTTTCTGTAGAGCCTCATGTGTTGCCGACAAATTGAATCACTTAGGATTACAGTACCACTCCTACTTTTGCTAACTCTGTAACTATTCCCAACTATGTTTTTTAATTTGCCCTTTCCCATTAAAAGAAACACACAATAGCTTCTTTTCCCCAGATGCTGAGCTTTTGTCTCAGGTTAAAATGCCTTAAAAAAAATACATTGCAATGCATGCTCAGCAGTATGCATCTGTGACTCAGTTATGATTCTGGTTTTAAGATACGTCCTATTCCTCTTAATCCTCCATAACTTAATCATAGAATAGATGGAAAGGACCTTAAGATCATCCAGTTTCAACACCCCTGCCACAGGCAGGGACACCTCACACTAAACCATGGCACCCAAGGCTCTGTCCAACCTGGCCTTGAACACTGGCCAGGGATGGAGCATTCACAACTTCCTTGGCCAACCCATTCCAGTGCCTCACCACTCTAACAGGAAAGAATTTCTTCCTTATATCTAACCTGAACTTCCCCTGTTCAAGTTTGGAACCATTACCCATTGTACTATCACTACAGTCCCTAATGAAGAGTCCCTCTCCAGCATTCTTGTAGGTCCCCTTCACATACAGGAAAGTTGCTATGAGATCTCAATGAAGCCTCATTTTCAGTTCATTAATTTAGGAATTTAGTGAGGGAACTGGAGCTTGAATTAAATATTTAAAGTTTGCTATTTGACCAGGGTCAAATAGCAAACCTCTTTGGGATGGATCTGGGAAAAAAAAATTGTTTTAGTGTTTTTCGGTATCTTTTTTGTCTTTGCCTGAGAAAACTGCATCGTTAATTTTGCATCATTAAGTTCAAAGAGAAAACTGTTGAAAATAGTTCGCTATTTTTTGCATTCCCTGGGAAATTTTTGATCATTCATGAAACTGTCAGATTACTAACAGGCTCTAAGTTCCCTCTTTGGGGCATGGTGAGAAATTTCAGACTTGACACAACAGAAAATGGGAACATTGCTGTGGACTGTCTTAACAATTTCCTTTCACATGTCCCACAGAGCACTTCAAATACTATGTTCAGTTTTGGGCCCTTCATTACAAGACTTTCATGTGCTGAAGCATCCTTTCTAGGAGCTGTGATTTGCTTTTAACTTTTGCAGGAGAGGTACAAGAAAACTAATAGCATCACTGGGTCCAACTTATTGGGCTTTATAAACAAGACTTTTTCTAGAAAGTGGAAATTCCAAAACCAGAAAACACTGCTGTGTTTATTTGCTAGCTTGTGGTGTAGCAGGAATACTGAAAAGTGCAAGGTTGAGAGCTAAATCTCTCTAGAGCCTGCCTGTTTGCTTCTAAAAGAGAAAGTAGTATGTTTCGAAGATGTGAAATGATTTGCCCAAGGTTAAAATAAAACATATCTGCAATTAGAGATGTATAGAAGTGCTGGAAATCAGAGAGACACTGTGAAATAATACAGCTGTCATTGGAATAGTTATTAACATTATTGCTATTCTAGTGATAGGCAAGCCAGTGCAAAGAATGTAAACGAATATAGTGGGATGCAGCAGGTACATGTGGCCATGGGTGCTTCTGAGCACATAAGCCACTGTACTTAGCACAGCTGGATGTGCAGTGACAGTCCACCTCCTACAGCAATTCCCAACAGACAGCAACACATAAAAAGAAGCAGAGTTCCGAGCTTCAAAGAGGATGGGCAAAGGCTGGACACCTGATGCACACCTCAAGCAGCATGATATGGCTCCTGCTGTGCATGAAGAATGAATGCTACTGCCCAACCTGGAGCAACAAACTCCATAAACCATATTTCAGATATGTTAGTAAAGCTGCCATGTATTCCAAAGGGGGTACAGGATGGAGCAAGAAGAGGTACAAGATGGAATGAGAAGAAGGGAAGAGGAAAGGCTTCTGCTTGTGGTATCCTGGCACAGGCTTTGTGGGGCATGGAGGCAAGTGCCTCATTTAGACATGGCATTTTGGGCACCATGCAGATGAAAACCTCAACTCATTACCAAGACACTGAACACAGTGGTCCTGATCTTGCCCTGTGGTGGGCTCTCCTGAAACCAGTAGACACTCAGGTATGTCCAAGCTCACTTGCCCTAGCGATCAGCACCCTAGGAAACCATTATCACAAAAAGACCACCAAGGTGAGAGACATGGAGAAACTCACAGGAAAAAGAAACTGCAAGTCCATTGCTTGAATCTAGAGCTGATAAGATTTATTTTTGTCAAATGGACTTTGAGCGTCCATTCTTTAGAGGCCTTGACAGCTGCATCAGTTCAAAGGGCACAGAGAGCACCACCTCCTCTCTTTACACTGTATGGCCGAATTGAAAGATTTATGGTGGATCTTCTCCAAAGATGTACGCTTTCTATTTAGGTTGCTCCTACACCACCCACATTGTCCTAGTGATGATTCATGATGTCCATGTGGCCACCATAAGAGTTTGGCAGAGGAAAGCACAGTTTAGTTGCACTTTTCTCCCAGAGAAACATAAGACTCCTCTATCACTTACAGCACAGCAGCAGTAACCAGTACACAAATGGGGGTAAACACAATGCAACTATCAACAGTTGACTTGCAAATTATTACATGACAATTAAAACAAAAGGGAGAATTCCAAACCTTTTCTTTTTTTTAACTACATTAT
Organism: Loriculus beryllinus; assembly: GCA_039877255.1. Classification (NCBI taxonomy): domain Eukaryota; kingdom Metazoa; phylum Chordata; class Aves; order Psittaciformes; family Psittacidae; genus Loriculus; species Loriculus beryllinus. The sequence goes on along the minus strand of JBCJKH010059181.1, from coordinate 3,343 downwards.
AAGATCTGGGCCCCAACCAAACACTAACACCCTTGACCTTTAACATATTCCAAATCCTTGATAACTGTAAGACTACTTTTCAAACTCTCTCATCAAGTAAAGAATATGTGCACTTCAATATTTTCTGTTTGTACAATCCAATCTAGTTGCTTCCCCTGACCTATTTCAATTTAGCTGGGCTCACTCACGTGTTTCTGAATTCAGATCTTAAAACTGCTCCAGCCAAACTCTGCTTTGGTTGCTGGAGTGACTGTACTGAATTCATGAGTTTTCCTGGCTTCCAGCAGCTACAAGTTACAATCGTTCAGCAGGAAGAGATAACCTTAAAGAGAACTCAAAACTATAATGCTTGCATGTTGGTAAACTTTATCATTGAAAAAATGAACTCTATTTATGCATCAGCATTTCACATGCAAGTACTTTATCCCCTTGCTTACAACTGAGCACTGAGTTCCAGCCCCTTCAGTTCGCTTCCTGCTGCCATTTCCTGTCACAAGCCTAAAATGAGAGACTTTTTCAGACATCTCATTGGCGAGCTCATTGCAATAATTTGTAGTACATGTAATACAAGATAGTTATTTTTATAATGACATCCCAGGACAATTTGGGGAATATTTGTTTTCCAGGTATTTCTAGGGGAAAATACACCTATCTATAGAAGCATGTTGTATTTTGGTCACATATGAACAGGTCTACATTTCTCTGTGTTGCTAGTAGTGAGTGAAGAATTGTCTACAAAAGGCACAGGAAACTGGAACAGGTTTTGAGCATCTGCCTGAGGGATAAAACTTAATTTACAATTGTGAGGCCCAACAGCAGTTTCCTCTGTTTTGCTGACTGCTGCCATCTCAGCACCTGCTGCATTGCAGACACAGATCCAGACCTCGGGTTCAAGGTGCACCCAGGTTCTAGAGTCTGTGAAACAATTAACGGGAGAGTAGCTCGCTGCACAAAGATACCTGTCAAAGGTTTTCTAGGGAAAAGAGTCTTGCTTCTCTCACTTTAAACACTTGACAAACAAGTCAAGGAGCTCTGTGGAGTATAGCATACCAAAAGCTATTAGATGGTTATCAAGCTCTCACCCTTGTCCTTACCAGTAGAGCTAAACCTGGTGGCAGAAGTGGGAAATCAAGTACCACTTGCTAGCACAGACAAAGCTTGTGCGCTGTTAAATTGAAATTCAAAGAAAACCATGCAAGCTTGGGGCATCTTCCTGCCTTTGCGAAGATGCGATTGTTTCATAGGCTCCCCGGAGCCCTGTCTCACTCTGGAAGAGGGTGCAACAATGGCAGAGTCACACTAGTGAGGCACTATCCACCCACCGGGATGTTTACTGTGGCTTGCTTTGCTTTTGAGCAGCTTATCAGCGCTTTTTGCAAGGTGCTGTGCAGCCTGGATCTGCAGCGAGCGAGCTCCCCGACGCGAGCGCAGGATCCACCTCCTCCTTCCACCCAGTGACATTTCTCGTTGTAAAATCGGGCTGATGAGATGGGTCCCTTTTGTTCCGTGTTCATGCAGCCTCATGCAATGACAATAAAGCATGGCCTTGGTAGTGATAATTAAAATGGTCTGCAATGTACAGTGAGGGAACCTGAAAGTTGCAGGTGCATAAGACCTTAATTTTCATGCAAGCCTGGGACTCTCATTAACCTTGGACAACCCAAGTACAAAGGCTTATTTCTCAATCTGCTGCAGCCAGAGTCTGATCGGTCCCTGCACAATTTGCATATCCAGCTCAGCTTCTTAACCTTCTTCACCTTAAGATATACCTATTAAAGAAAGCAATCTTCACTTAAAAGCCCCTCAGAGTGTAGCTGTAAGAGGTATCGCTGCAGCATAACACAGTGCATGTATACACAGAGGATTAGCTTGCCTTCAGCAGAGTCCCCAGATAACCCACTGCAAACTACACAGACTTCTGATTCAGAGCAAAGATTTGACTCTGGGCCTCCCATGTTGTAAATTCCCTCTCTGCCAGTCATTTATTCAAAGCCCAGCAGACTGAGACTGCCTGCAGAGACCGAAGGGTGGTGGGGAAGCCGGATACGGAACACCAGCATGCAAATCCCTGCTCCAGACTGGGCACTGCCGCTGGGATAAGCCATGACTCTCTGCTAACAGGAGGTAAAAAAAGAACAACAAAAATGCAGTTTCCCCAGCAGTGAAGAAAAGCTTTAGATTTAGTGCGGAAAATATTGTTGCTCTTTTTACTTTCTAGCATCTATTCCAGACAGAGCCTTCTCTGCTCTTATATGGAAATAGGGGCAGGGCATTTTGGATGTTTCCTCGAAATGACATTAAAAGCTACCTCCTTTGAGTGTATCATCTCCTTTAGTTACTGCAAAACATTCTTGGGACAGGTACTGTCACAGGCTGCCAAGCATGTTCCCATGCACCTTCACGATTCACTGACATCGACGGAACAGTGGCAGCACAGTGGGAAGGAATTAATACACGGGCTTAAAAGGAAATACAGGGTGCCAAGAAAATTGCTCTGACTGCACAGGCTCATCTGAACTTCCACGATTCAGAGGCCCAGAGCCTTTCATTCTTGCTGTAAAATAGCATGGCTTGCTGGTGGTGTAGTAAGAAACAGGGATCCCCAACTTGCTTCCTCCTGCCCCATCTCTCATGTCACCAGCTGATGTCCACATATGTTAATTTTTGGATCAATTCCTACTTTTTGCCAAAGGCATTACCCTATAAATCATACAGCTGAGGTTCACTTAGGCAATGCAATTTTTTTAATCCCTTCCAAGTCATGAGATCTATCACTGAAGCTGCCTCTACCTCAGTTTACTGACAAAAAAACTTTGGAGCAACATGGTTTTTTAACAGCACAAAGGGAACACAACGTTTACATAAAACAGGCTGATGCTCTTTGTACTGCAGAGTCTTTTGTCTCACTGGAACCAGCCGGAGTAAAGGATAGCAGAGCCCAGCACTTCATATTTCCAAAGTGCTTTTTGGATCCCTGGACATTGTTTTATCCTTGCAGAGCACAGTATTTAGAATACAAAAATCAAGCCTAATGAAGGGTAAGTTAAACAAGTCCAGACCATTTACAAAGAAACTATGTCCTTTAGCAAAAGGCTTAGAAAATCCAACAAAATACACATACTGCTTAGTGAACTGAAATTAAATGCCTGCATGCATATGATATTAGAAACAATTCAGCTCTAAAAAAACAGGTAACTTCAGCAGAATGGATTTGTTTGTTCCTTCTGTAAACAAGAGAACCTGGATTTCTGCTGCCCACCTTAACCATTAGATCATGCCAAGTATTTGTTTCCGGGGTCAGTTACTCTTTTAGTTATGAGAAGGCCATTATGAAAACACAACA
>JBCJKH010059179.1:0-23210 GCA_039877255.1 Loriculus beryllinus | reverse complement strand
CAGGGTGTTCAGGTGCTTCTTACAACTTAGGTAAAGGCTTCCATTCATGTAGATTTCCCAGTGTTATGACAGCAATGTGCTGTCCTTTCATGTGACACTGGGCTAATATCACAAGTATGTATAAGATATCTCTACTTCAGTAGGTCAGTAAAAGACAAAAGGTCAGATAGCTACACAATACATGTTTTTATTTTATCTTCGAAATTTTAATTCAACAGCAGAACTCTGTCAAACAGGAGCATAGACTTTTTTTTTCCTAGCCCAACTTTCCTATGTATCACCATTTAAGAAAAAACTCCAAACAAAGAAAAAAGAAAGAGACAGAGGAGACAAAAAGAGTTTGCTTGCAATTTCTTCAAGTGCATCCATTGGTCTCTGTGTGCAATGATTTTCCTTTCTGAATTTTAGACAGGGGGCACTGAAAAGATTTTATGAACATCAGTCCATTTAAATGCAGCCCCAGGGAGGTAGGGAAGCATTGTCTCCACTAGGCAAATGGAGGTCTTTAACATTCCCTTCCAACCTAGACCATTCCAGGATTCAATGATAAAAATGTGATGCCAAAATACTACAGACTTACAAATAAACCAAAGTATAACACAGTGAACAAACATCCAGTTCTCTTCTATAATTTCCTGGAGTTTAAGTATCACAGGGAGCAAGATACTGAAAAGCTACTGCAGAGATAGAGCACAAATGTTGGAGGAGACTTCAGGTGAGACCACAGCATGTAAATAAAGGGCCCTTTCTAGGGTTAAAGACCTAAACTATGTGAATGACGGTGTGTCATGTATCTGTGGCCTGATATTAGAATACAACTTTCACATGTTGTTGAAGCAAAACAGTGACAGGCAAGACACTGTGGAATCTTACACATCAAAATAAACAGGATGTGATGGATTTTTCAAATCAGCAGTTAAAAATAAAAGGCAAAGAGACAGGAAATGTTTGTGCTCTTACTCTGCATCTCCAAAGGGACTTTTATTCATTTTGGTTTTGAAAAAAAAGCATCATCAGAGATTTGTAAGAAAAGATAGGGCTGTCTACCACCTACCAGCTTCCACTTCAAAGCAATTAAAATAAGTCCACTTGCCTAAAGAAAAAGCTTAGCACATTTTGTTTGTGTCACATCACTGGGAGAGATATTAATTTATCTTCTTCAGAAAAAGAGAAAAACATATCGTCTTACTATGATGATTTCTTCCAGTTACCTCAGCTAGGAAGGGCTGGAGCTTAAACTGGAATCCGTGAGTGTGAAAGGGAGTAATTTACTTCAAGTTGGTATTTGTAAAAGCACATCTAGTGGAAGAAAGAGTCATTCCCATTGTGGGAGGAAGTTACATAGAGTTTTATGCGCACTGTTCTCTTTCAAAAACTGCAGGGAAGTTATTTCTGCCAAAGCATGCAATATTCCAAGTGTTGGTAAAGCAACACTTTGCACAACAAGGGAATATACTTTCATGAGTGGAAGAGTCAGCTATGGCCTAGAAATATATCTCACAATCACACAGTCATCCATGTGAAATAATAAAACATAATTAAAACTGTTATTTGCATCTGCAATGTTTATTAATTTTACCTTTTCATCAATGGCTTGAATCTTGTCAAAAGAGAGGGAGTATCTCATGCTAAGTTTAGCTAAATTCTTGTTTATAATGTCTCACGGCTTCTAGGAAAGCTTAAGTTCCCCTTGCATTTCCTGGAATCTCGGTTCTGAACATATAAGCACAGGAGCAGTAAAAAACTCTACAATAAATATCTAGCTATTTATTTTACTTGACAAGAAAAATCTTCATCAAGAAGATTTGAACGGCAAAGAGCAGCGAAACATTTCTAGAAGCTTCTGGCCTTTTCATATCAATCTATATTGTGAACCCTTAGCAGGGACTAACTTAAGAAACTCTTTACTTAGGGATGTTTGGGGTTAAAGATGGTAGGTGTAATGTTAGATTTGATCTTCAAACTGAACAGCTTATAGCAGTAATGGCTCACATATTCCTAAGTAATTGCTAATGGTGTAGATTATTCTAGGCAGACAAAATTTCTGACTTGCTATAACATTTCTTGCTTAATGAATGGCCAAGTGACTGTCAGTTTTACGTCTCTTATTTCCTTCAGAAATGGAAGGAAAAGAAAGAAAAGGAAAAGAAGTAATGTTATGGTTTGTAATGTGCAAAGCTGACACAGAGCTGTCAGACATTTCATTTCAACTAATCCTCCCTGGGAAGTGGAACATTATGTGAGCTCTGAGTTCCCTGAGACTTTATCGATCCCACGCTGACCAAATAAACAAGTGACATCAACCCCGTAGGCTTGCTGGCCAGAAAGCAAAATGGCAGCTTCTAGTATCCAGATGCAGGTGGGTTGGCTTGTCTTTTCAAATTGAATGAACACAAGATGGCAAAAGTGCCTCTTACTTTAGTCAGTAGCAAGCCTAACAGAATTCCATGGAAGAGCTGCTTATAAATGTAAATTTGTGTAAAACGAGTGCAGGTCACTTGGCAATGAAGAAGCCCAAGCCATGTGTTTTAACTGCAGCTGACAGTATGCTGCTTAACTGATTAGAGCTAAACCAGCATGATGTACTTGCACATGAGTACATGGAAGAAACAGCTTCCTGAATATTTAAATGAACAATGTCAAGACAGACACAAATACTGTATTAGCATGACAAATACGGTTTGCTATCTGGAATCACAGAAGAAACCTCTCACTGCTGAATGCAATACTTTCTAAAGCCTATTAGGATTTATTTAGCGTCTCTTGTCTGCCCTCATTCTCAAAAATGCTGCTAATTTATCAGCAAGAGGTCTATGCAGCCTAGATACTCACTAAGCCAGATCAGTGCAGAGCCGCTTTTATGCGTCATGGAACTTATTAGCCATGTACATTTCTTTCCCTCGATTTCAAATGAGCTGGACCAATTTGCTACACAGCTCACAGGTGGGAGTGAAAGGTATATAGGACAGTGTATTGCCAAATACATGTAGTTCAATTACAGTGAGTAGGACAGTATACAGTGGATAACTAATTGCTTGGAGAATGTGCCTTCAGAAACTGACCTACCAGTGCATGAGTGAAGCATAAGCAGATGGACAATTCAATGCATACATAAGAATTTTAAGTGTTAACACCACACTTCCATTTCAGATGGATGCATTTATTTGAAAGGAGCTGAGTCCAAAACCTTCACACTCTACTACATGTTCAAAACAGATTGAAGAAATTTTGTCAGCTCTCTCTTGCTAACTTAAAGTTGCTTTGAAGAGCACTCTGTGGCATAACTGTTGAAAGACCTCTCTCTCTGTGGACACAACTGCAGAACGGTACTGTACTCTGCTGTCTCAATGCTGACACCCATTTCCAACAATAAACATAATTCCAACTTACAATAAGATGTAATTTATAAGTGCAAGTTACACTAAGACAGAATTAAACTTATTTTTCCCTGCTAATGGCCACATCTTGACAGATCAAGAAACAGACACCAGAATTTATTCTATTTCTAATGCAAACTGTTAAGAGGCATAGGAGGTACTTGTATTTCCCTACAAAGGAGAAGAAGGATGGAATTCTAGTAATTTGCAGGGTACACATGTTTTTTTAGGTTTGAGCATATGCAATAAAAAAAAAGTGGTATGCTATGATGGAATATGCATGTCCTGTGAGGCATGCAAGGCCCTGGTCTACTTTTCACACACTGGGAATGCAGAGAAGGGCTCAACATCTCCCTGACAATCCATGATGTGATTAGAGTCTGAGCAATTTGCCTACCCTGCAGGGTGGGGAACTTTGAAAAGAAATATATATTATTGAAGGAAATTTATTCTCTAGGGCCCAAATTTCTCTAGTAGACAGATAATGGCACAGGGTGGTGTAACCAGGAAATGTAATTCTGGGTCAATCCAAGTGAAAATGAAAGTAATATGTTATTCTTTTGGTACAGACTATAAATAAATAAAAGCAAACAGATTCTACTGTCGTAGGCTCAATGTTATACTTAGAAATGTTTTTTTACTCTTGGCAGACAGGAAGGCCAAGATTTGGGGATCTGAATATCACCAATGCTTCCATGAAGCTGGCAGGAAGGGCTACTAGATTACTTAATGATGTGTGCTTTGTACTTAATGAGCCATTCCTCAATTTTTTTTTGTATTCAATATAAGGAAAAAGAAGTTACTTTGAGAAGTGCATTTATTACAAGGGGATGAGTGGTTTTGATGTATACATACAGTCTAAACCACCTTTTTTCTCTGTTACCAAGCACAGTATTAACAAGAAACAGAACAGTATATTCATGTACTAAAATTTTTTCATAAGATATGCTGTCTTTTAAGTTACACAAAGGTAATTTGTGAAATAATTAATGAACTTTTTCTTAGCGTGCTAAAAAATGTATAAGTAATGTAAGTTACTACAGATTTCTTCATTATGGTAGCTAAATTGCATTTACTGAGAAGAAAAGCAGAATATCCTAGTAATGCTGAATTACAATTCTCACGTGACTGATTCTTAATGAAATATTGTAGAATTTGCACTACCTGACTTTGATAACACCTATTACTACTTTGTCCACAATTAAATATATATAGCAAGCACATATATGTTTTCATAATATATGCAATTTTATATATACACGTCCCTCCCAGTATATTATAACATGTATGTGTGTATTTTTTCCTACTACTAACTACTGCTAAACATTTTTTTCTTCCAGAGTGCTGTTTCTACTGTGAAAGGGAAGCTATTAAGAAAATCCAACAAACAAAAGATGATACTGAGCCTCATGGCAGAATACACAGTAACTTTCAAAAACAAAAGGTTTCAAGATCATCAAACTGCTGAAGTTCTTCCCATAAAACCTTTTCTGCTATTCTTACAAACTGAATATCACAAAATCGCTGACGCCTTTGCAGGAAGAGACCAGAACTTGTCTTGAGGATAACAAGTTTGTTGGCCACCACCAACCAATGCAAAAGAGTGCCAAAGGGGAAGAGATCAACCTGGGTCAAACCCACGCGACGTCAGCCTGCCATTCCCTAGGCAAATGAAAGGTTCAGCTCATTACGGTTGATGTCCGCACACATTAAACCGCACGTGGACACACACTTTGAAGTTCTGCTTGTTTCATATATTGTATTATTGTGACAGGCTAAAACACTTCCCCTTTTAAAGATAATAAAGCCAACCTGTATATAAGGCTAAGCACCCTAAAGATGCAAATATTTGCCTTCAGTAGAAATACCATTGACAGGCACCTTTACATGAGGTTGTAATTCTGTGTAAGTTTTCAGGTACTGCAGCAAAATAGGACCAGTAGGTGATAAATGAAACATAACTGCAACATACTTCACTATTAAATGTTCTGGTCAGTGTTTCAAAATGTTTTTCTCTTTTTGGAGTAGCTACAAGTTAACAAAATGGAAAACAGACTTAAGGGGACCCTTGCCCTTGTAAGAAACAAGACTGCACATCAGGAGGTTGGGGCTTAACTCTTGGCAGCACTACTAAGAAGTTGACCAGCTTATCACCCTACAACAAGGAAGCATTGGTGACTATTTTCCGATGTTTCTGTGGAGGAGGCCTCCCTTCAAACAGGTGAAAGTGCTCTTCTAGCCAGCTCCAAAACTGACCAAAACAAACCCCAAAACCCACAAGTCGTCCCATTACTAGATGAGAAACATTATAAAGTTTTATCTACTGTTTATTAATGAAAACTACACATATTGCATTTTCTAAAATGTCTGGAGTCCTTTAAGATAGTGGGTTGTTTCTAAAAGACAGAATTTTAGAAGCAGATAAGGTTAGTTAAAAAACCCCAGAAATTCACAACTCTCTTGTGATTTGATAACATATAGATTCTAGCTCTTTTATATTTCTGGACCTTAAGTTGACCTTCAATTCCAAAAGGCAAGTTTGGAAAGTTTGGACCAATGAAGATAATGATAGATTTATCACCTTCTGGTCCCTTGAAGAAGATGTGTGTGTGATTTTGGAGTCATTCAAGTAGTTTCAAAGTGCATAACCGTAAGAGATGTTGAGTACTCAAGGTTTACAAATTGAGCATTTGCTCTAGCTAATATCTTCAGCACAGCCCTTTGTTTTCTTCTGGTTACTCAGTTTGCTTGGGTTTGATGTGTGTTTTGTTTTGTTTTGGGATTTTTTTTCTTTTTCTTTTTTTTTTTTCTTTTAACAGGCTTAAGCTGTCACACACAAAATATATCATTATATATTTTGAAAAGAAAAAATGTCTTCAAGTGGCTTCTGCTTTGACCTATACAGCTACCTCATTTTTCTGTTCCCCATTAAACTGCATGGAACCACAGTACTGTAGTTAATTACTCAAAATATATATACACACATATATAGAAAATAGCCATATGCTGGTTTGTTTTCATCTATTTTGTGGGCTGGGTTGTGTCATGAGTGTTTTGACTTACCCTGTGCCATTTTTGCACCTTATTAATATGACAGTGCTTAGTATTGCCTCTCCCAGTGTACCTCTGCTTCTTTGCTTCAAACTGTAGCTCAGTATCCGTAACATATGAGGTCAACCTTGACATGACGACAGCGCTGCATAGAGCCCTATAGTTGACAGGGTGCTAAGAAGCGGTTTTCTTCTTTCTTCCCATGGGGCACTTTCCCATCTCAGCATGCAACCAAGTGCTAACAAGATAGTTTATACATACTGACACTGAGCACAGCCAGCTACCTGAAAGAAAATTAAATCACATACTGAGAAAGGATGACTATCAGTTAAGCTTGCAATGAGCTGTAGCTGTGCCAAATACCACCATAAAGAGCCAATTTTGGGGTTTTATTGTTGTTCAATACAAGAGATTGCTTCTCTAAGCAATGTGTGCTCCTGAAGAAAAGATTAGGATTACACAATGCAGCTAGTAATTTTCAGTTTTCTCATGCATAGTCATAAATTTCAGAGCAGAGACATCCAACTTTGGGGAGCAAAAGAGGTAAAATGGTGATAAGAATGAAGACCGCAATAGTAAGCCGGTAAATCAAGCAATTGGTGTTGAATAACTGCAATCTGAAGAAAACTCCCTAGCTAAATAGGATTTACAAGCCAGAATACAGCAAGAGAGAGGAACTCAATTTCACAGCAACTTCCCCCATTTCAGTATATGTTTTTGTTCCTCATTTTTACAGTCAAACATTTCAAGTGCTTTCATGAAAACTATTTTTTTCCTGATTGAAACATTAGAAGTTTTATTTCATGAGGTGTGAATATGTACCGAGATTTCTCCTTCAATACAGGGACTGCACAAGCCAATCTTTCCATCTCAGTCAGAATGATTTAGTATAAAAAAATCTGCTTTGAATCTGATGACAAGCAGAAATCAAACAAGAGACTCCCTCCTCCTGGGCTGGTGTCCCAGATGCAGGGACAAAAGTTTTGTTCAAACCAGTGTATCAGCATATTTAGTTGGTAGAAAAGCTCCTCAAAAGAATCCAACATTAAGCCTTCCAACAATCCAGACAAAAAAAGAGAGATGACGAATTCACAGATTTCACAGGATTTCATTTTCCAATGGTAAGTGACACAAAACAGCTGTTGCAGTTGACACTTAACAAAAACATTTAATTTCAAAATTCTTTCAAAATGATACTATGCCACTTTTTTCTTTTGCTGTTTCTAAAATGATGCAGAAATTTTCCAATAGAAATTCTAGCATTTGCTGTGTGAAAATTCTATGAGGGGAAGCTCCTGTTGCTTAAATAAAAATATATCTTAAGAAATTTCATTTGGAAGGATTTTGTAAAGACATTCTGGTTCTACTGCCATCAGCATCAAAATCCTTAGAAAATGCAGCCAGAATCCTAAATTACACCATACTGAAGTTGTCTAATCTGTGTTTTGAAATTTATTTAATTATACTGATGCAATTACTTCTGTGCATCCATTTAAATAATTTTAAGTTTTACTTATCTTGATTTAGTGTAACTTAAGTCCTTCTAAGCTCACAGAAGTCAAGACAGGATGGGTTTTATTCACTTAATGGCTCTGATGTGTGGATAGACTCCACAACTCGTTGAAGTTGTAAAGTAGGTATGCTTTTATTCAGGGCTGAGGCGCACGGGGGATAGATCCTCCAAAGGCACGCGCACCTCAGCGTCATTTCCCCTTTACATTTATCCTCTAAAGTTATACATATGCATAAGGTTGCATAATACGCCTATACATATTCATGTTCTATCCCCACTTTGTATTATAATGAGCTAAGAAGTCCTTTGTGCCTGAGTAGTGCCTCCTAGTGTCGTGGGTGAGGGTCTCAAGATGAAGTAAATGAGTCTTCCTCGAGCCTGAACTTTTCACCTCTAGTTGTTATGCATGCTCCTTGGAGGCTTGGTCATTGTCCAAAGCACAGAGCCAATTTCAGCCATCCTAGGTGTCCAGAGGACAGGAATAAAGTCACGGTCCCTACTTCTTAACAATAGCTATGCCCTCATATCTTGTTCTAGCATACATGGTGAGTACTGTAAGCATGAACGAGTAGTAACATCGTTAAGCAAATGGCTTGACCTACCCCCTGTACATCGATTAACCTTTGCATCAGCTCCCTGAACAAGAGTTTAATAAAATCAATTTAGCACCCAAACTTGATTCATCAGTTCAGTCTCACAAGTATCCAAACCAACAGAAGTAGAGAAAGTGGCACTATTTTGTTTGAAAATATACTAGAAGAAAAAGCCAATAAAAGAGGTGAGGATACTGTATGATGCAATTGCACACGTACATCCTGTGCTATGGTGCGCTCAAAGCCAGCCATCTATTTCTATTATCAGACATCTACCTGTATCTGCTCTTGCGCACTCACAGGAAAACGCCATATCTGTAATTAGCCCATGATTACAAAGCTTTGTATGACTCTTCTAAGAAGAAAAGAGTGAATGGTATTTCAGAAACTGCTCAAAGCAGTGGTATGAAAGAACCAAAGGAAAGACACGGAACTCCAAAATACTGCCACTGAATGTCACACTCTTGCTCAGTTTCTGGTTTATAAACCAAAATAAAATCATCAGGAAAACATAATGCAGTTCAGTAAAATACTTTCAAATGACACAATATACAATAATGCCTGATTCAACACAACTGCTTGTGAATTGGTGTATGAGACTATGGTCCTGGTTTTCTTGCATAAAAAAAATGATAAGAGAAAGTGTAGGAGATGCTAAATGCTCATGTCTCGCATGTCCCTGCTTGAATTTGTTCATCACTGACTTCCTTTGGGATAAATGAGATATTGTCAAAATGATGATGATGTAAACATTTTGGCTACTTCGAGCCTTTTCTGAACGCCAGATAAATTCAGAATAATATTTAGCAGTAGGCTTGCCAGAACATCAGCTGAAGCCTTCATTATAGCTATTCATATCCCTATAATAAAGTTGCATCAGCAATTCCATTATAAATGCTCTTTCAAAGGGTTTGCTGATTTGGCTGCAAAAAGTATTTTTGGCTGAAGCTTGGCATTTAAGTTGTCTTAGGTATAATTTTTCAAGTTAGTTTTAAACTGTTCAGCTGTTTTCTGCATTAAGACAGAAGAGACAAAGATGTAGCTGGTTTAAATCATTATTTTTTTGTTCTACATAAAAAGGCACCAAGTTTTTTCTTTTGAAGTACAAACTATGTAAGCAAAAGAAAAACCAGAAGCTACAGACAGTCTAGCACATTTTTACAGTTAGATACATGCTAATGGGTACATGCTAATTACATGCACTCTGGTTAACTGTGGCACAATCCAGGTGTCAGGGATTACTTGAAAGGGAAAACTGTGGATAATCTGGATGTCAGGAATTAAATGACAGGGAAGAAATTCCATGAAAGAATGGTGACACAAAGTCACTCCAACTTTTCACCTTCTCAAGAAAGGGTAACATGGATAAAATCACTAGCCTGAGGTCATGTGCTTCTAGAGAACAGAGAGTAATGAAGCAGTCATTTTGTAAATATAATTTTAAAGGAAAATCTTGACAAAGACTTTACTGGCAGTTAAATCATCCTTTCTTTCCTGGGATGGCTGATATAACTGCATGGCTCACGTGGGGACGTATTTCCCTCTGCCACAAATGTAATCTCTAGAGGTCTGCAAGAAATGGGAGAAGCTCTAGTCTACACATTGAAAATGAAAATATGTTATATAGTAGTCAAAATTATACCAACTTCGTGCATGATGCATTCAAGCTTGGATATGCTAAGCTTTCAATAAATACAGTTATCATCAACAGAGTGTGTTCCGCTGGAAAAGAGGGAAAAGAAAACCTTCAGAAAGTGAAATTAGTCTGGGTGAAATTGACTTGTACAAAAAATGTGTATTAAAGCCTTGCAATTACTGGAGCATGAACATCTGTTCACAGGAGACAGCAAATGCTGTAAAGAAATTAACCTTTAAGTTCATTGCTAGCAAAGACTTGCATTTGCTAATGCTTTCAGTTAGAACCACGGGTTAGGGGCTTCATTTGCATTTTGAACAAACAGAGCACATCCATCTCTACCTTACTGTCCTCAAGAAACTGTTGCCTCCTTTCCTCTGTAGAGGAAGACACCAGGGTAAGAATTACAGCACATGATTCAACCTTTCCTTTCTAAGATGTATTAAATCACTTACAATTACCAAAAAAAAAAAGTAAGCTACTTGACAGATGGCTTTAAAGATCTACCCTTCAAGGTTCATTACCAAAATCTTGTAAACAGGAGCAAGCTTTTCTTACCTGGCTGTGAAGATGCTGCCAAATGTCTCATTTCTGGAAATGCTGACTGTAGATATGATGGTGGCATTCTGTGATACAGAACTTCCAGATACTGTTTTGCTCTTAGCAAATTAGCTAAGGTGAGAGTAATTTGAAGTCTGATCTGGGTACAGAATTTCAATACTTTCACATTTCTAAAAGTGAATCTGCCTTTCCACAGACCATAATGAGCTCCAGATACTTTGTCACACAAACAGTAAGTGTAGCACAACCCCATTGGAATCCCTCTGGACTTCCTGTAAGCTAAGGGCAGAACAAGGTGCATTTCTATACATGCCCTGAAGTTCTCATAATTCAGTCCTCAATTCTGTATTAGCAGCAGCAGAGTTTTTTTACCTAAAGACTGATGTGGCAATCAGAATGGATGTTACAATATACTGTCTTTAATTCTATATATGTATCAGCAGATTAAATATGCTTAGAAGAAAAATTGAATCATACATTACTGCTCTGGCCAGCATTTCCCGTGTGTGTTTGCTATAGCTGAGCGCTTTGATTTTTTTAGAGAATCTTTTTTCACACAACAGGTCTGAAATAAGAGAAATTTAAGATCAGATGCTTGACACTCAAATTTATAATAGGTTTCTTGGATTAAGTGGATGAGCGTGAGAAAATAATCAGTTTGAAGTACGTAACTGACTTGTTAGCTACCTGACTCAGGTAAACTTCTGTATAAGACTGACCTTTTGTCCTGAAGACCATGAAAGCTACTATGAGCCTTCCTCAGATGAGAGATTATAAGTACTCTCAGAAAGCAGAAATTTTTCCTAAGTAAATAAGTAAAAGACAGGACAATGAAAAGCTAAAACTGCCTATCTCTACATCTATACACTTTTCTGTTATTCATGGCAGTTGTGTTTTATTTATAAACAGAAACATAAATGTAAAAATATTGTAGGTGGTAGTACAGAAATGGATATTTCAATAGAATTTTTATTGAAAGGACTAATTTTTGCATGAAATCTAATCTGAAAATTTTATTTATTATATGTCACCCAAGTGCTGCACTATAAACCTTACGTAAAAAGCCTAATTTATGAGATTGTGGTTGGAACTCAGAAGTGTCGAAGTTTTAAGGGAAGACTTTTTTTGCAGTATCTATTTTTTAAATCCTTAAAAAAATATCTGTGCAAGAGAGATGTAAAAGTTTGAGATCTTTAAAATAAATTAATATATTCATAGTGTTCTCTCTTCCTTTAAATCCTAAAGGCAACATTTTCTTTAAGTTTTTATCCAAGCCAGTATTGTAACCTTTCTACAGGACAACAGATATTCATTAAACAATATGATATTGCTATGCAACTCTAAAACAAAACGCACAAACAAAAAAGCAACAATGCGGAGTAAAACCACAAATGATGTGGGGGGGGGGATTGTTTTGCTCTTTAGAATCCACAAATTTTCCATTTGAAAAAATGCATAGGCTGGCCACAGACATTTACCATCGCCACTGACAATAACAAACATGGGGAAAGCACTTGGTAGCATTCTTTGATCCTTTCTCCTCCCAAAAGCAAGTAGGCACTCTTGCAAGGTCCCATACTTCTCAAGGACTGTCTGGCCAAACTGAGCCCGGAGACAAGGACAGCCCTTGCACGGCACAGACCCTACAGTCATCTTCCAAACCCAAATAACAACTTTATCTTGGACATGTGGTTCCATCTGGTAAGGCAGAACAGAAATCTTCAGCAGTCCAAATGAAGGTGCTGCATCATTTAACACGGAAATTAATTACCATTGCAATAATCAACATTACTAATTTTACCTGGAATGTGACTTATTTTTAGTATTCTCTCTAAATAACCTTTTCAAATTGAGTGTATTTATATTTTACTGATAATGTATGGACATCTCCATGATGAATGCTTGTCTGCAGCTGGCAGATACGGAACAGCTGGGGATTAGGTCCTAAGAAACTTGCAAACTGCTTTGCAGTTTGTGTGTTTGGCTGATTAGGTAAACGTTTAAAGTGTCACCAGTGAAAGAGTTAATAATATCTTCTTTGAGAAAAAACCTGTACTTTTAGCCCCTATTAATTCAGTTTAGCAAGTAGAAATGGAGAACAACACTGCTCTAAGGATTTATGCGGAGCAGGGAGCTGGTAAACAGAGCAAAGGGGTGGAAAGGTAGAACTTCTGTGACAAGCGAATCAGATTCTACCCCAAGCAGAACAACACACAGCTGAATTAAAGGAAACATTCTGAAATAGTTTCTACATATGTTTTTTGAATTCTGTATTTAAACCCAGCACGTATATTTAAAGTCAAAACCATCGTTCAAAGTCGGAACTCTTATTCTCCTCTTCCTATACCCTTCTTCCAGCTGCATCTATCCACAGATGTAAAATACCAGAACTAATTAATTCTGCTTTTAAGTAAGTTTTCCTTTCAGCTCTGTTGACTGGTAACACACAAATTCAGTACAATTCATTTTGCTTACTAAATATTGCTGCACACAACTCTAAACAGCCACAGACAGCTTCAGAGGTTCCTCTTATTGTTCAGTTTAAGCATAAGACTATTAGTTTGCCAGCCTCTGAATAAGCATCACCATAATATAGAAACAGCAGACAGCCCAGCTGATCCCATAGGCTTACTTAAATAGGCAAATATGACTGAACGTCTATAAGGGTGGCAGAGCATAGCCTTTCCTGACAGTGTCAGCATCAAGCAAGTCACTACAAATTCCAGAGGAAATGCTCAAAGAATGTGACTTTCAAGTTGTTTGCCAGGAAGAATGTGCCTGGGAAGAGTGTGGACTCTTGTGTGGAAAAAGGTTAGTTTTTCCTGAAAACATATAGTTTTGTGTTTTTCATGAAAGGCTGATTTTTTTAAAACCCTAAGATATGACAATGTAGAGTGTTACAGAAAGCCTCTTGCGTTTCTGGGTCAGAAGTTCAAGAGCAAATTTTGCTCTAGAGTATTGGGACAGACACCTGTGAAGCTTCTACTATACAGAAGGGAGAGAGATTAGTTACAGTGCCTTGAATGAGGTACAGGCTGGATAGAGACTCTGACCTACAGAGAATACCTATGCAGTGCTATAATGGCCCGTCTGAATTATAAGATTCTGACTGTAACGTTATGAGCCTAAATAACTGTGAGGTTTTCAGAAAAAAAAGAGAACCCCCCCCCAAAAAAAACCCAAAGCACTTTCTTCAGGAAAAGAGAAAATTATGTTCATTATATAAAATATTTATAGGCCCAAATCCTTCATTCTTACACCTTATACTCCAGAAAAATTTTTGTGTTATGTGTAGCCAAGTCAGTACAATGCCACTTTCCCAAGAAGGCTTTTTGCTGTGCAAGTGAAATAGCACTGTTGCAGTTCCAAAATCCAACTGTCAGCAACACCAAAGCAGTGCTAGGAAAAGCACAGCTGAGTTGTGGGAGTCTTCCCCACTCCTAAGTGTCCCAGTAACTGTGGAAACTAAAATCATCTATGAATAAAGACCAAATCTCCTCTGCTGTAAGGATTTATCGTTTTGCAGCACTGTGTTAGAAAATCTGATTTTCACTCTTCAGGCAATTGCTTCAGATTTCCTGTTACCTTTCTTGTGACCTGCATTCTGATTTGTGTTTGCTTTTATTTGAATGGAGGGCAGCAGAATATAGGGATGAAAATGAAACTGGGAACTGCCCAATAATTAAGTACTTTCACGTTATTCTTCCCTTTTGGGGCTATAAGACAGAGTGTTAGGGACAGGACCTCCAGACTCACATGTGATCTACAGCATATCTGAATGCCTGCTTGCAGAAGTGAAAGGCACTTTATTATTCTGTTACACCACCAAAGCCCCAATGTGATATCATCTATTCTACTGAAGCAACTATTCTACTGAAATAGGGATTATTTTTGTAAAAATAGTATTGCTGGCATCTATGTGTAGAATACTGATGCTTTAAAGGCAGAATAATAACAGGAAGCACACAGCTGTTTTTATAGAAAAGTGAAATTTATCAAAGAACTGATTTTTACATGAACAAAAACCAGGTTGCTTCTCTGGATGCTTTAAAAGGATTACTTTTTCCTTCCAACCCTTCTATCTACCAGATAAATCCTCTTGGCTCTTTCACAGTGCCCTGCCCAGAGACAGAGGATAATGGGGATTGTACTCAATCACTCTCTGCAGGGACTCCCTTATCCCTCTTCCTTCTGAGGGATTGGAAGGATGGTCAGTAGATCTGCTGCTAATTTAGAAAGATTAACCACTCCTTAAAAGAAGCAGGTGCTAAATCACTTATAAAGAAACAGCCTACATACTTCTCAAGTACCAGCTTTCCTGCTTGTGCTCATCTTCTGGCCCTTGTACTGTATGTAGCAAAGCCTGTACTAGAAGAAATAGCAGCTTTTCTGTAGGACTCCACTACTAAAATTAGACCAGATATAGCAGTAATAATACTGGAAGTAACTCTGGGCATATTTCTCATTAGTTTTGTACTAAACCGATAGTGTGTAGAGGATAATGTCAAAAAAATCTATATATCATTTAAACCAAAATGATATATATTCAAATTCTAGCTGGAGTGACAGTGTGACTGCCACTGAAGTTTTGCTAGCAAATGTCAGCAGCAGCTACAAAAAGTAAAAAAAGAGCTTTAAACCAGTGATGTGTGGAAACAAAGAACATAAGGAAAATAAAATGTTAGAATAATCTTTGATAGCCAATTGTCCAGAGGCACTAAGCTATCAGACACAAACAGCATCAATGTGTGGCACGCATTGCTTATGTTCATGTGTTGAACACTGTAAGACACTACCAAGAATACAATTTGCCTTGAAGGAAATATATTTACTCACCCTTCTCCAAAGAGTGGACTGAATCCCTCAAAAAGTCTAGAAACATACAATTCGACTCGTTAGGAAAACATGAATTCCTTCATAGGAATACATCTTACCAGAGTCACTCCACCACATCACGAATGTAGTTCCCTGTTACTTGTCTGGCAAAATATGTTTGACCATGGATGCTCTGTTTTTCCCAATAATTACTCTGTACAAGCATTTTAAGCAGAGGATACTTAAGCAACATTTGTGCCATCTGACTTTAAGGGGACTGGTATTAATTTGGTGTTTCCTTCCCTATTGGTTTCCTTCATATAGATATATGATGCTAATAAATACACAGTCTTTTACCATTTGCTCCTCAGAGACTCAATTTAAGGTCAGGCTCCCACTGCACTGGGTGCTGAACAACATAGCCTAGTAATTTCCTGAAGCACTAAATTCACCAAATCCAGGCTTTGAGCTGATTTTTAATATACCTATCCTGCCTTCATGCTGTTAGTGCAAATATGAATTACAGCTGCATTTATATTTATCATCTTTAGCTTAATCCTGCTTATCTCTCGAGAAGCAAATCTGGGGATGTGGGTATGGGATAACAATTTCCTTAGAAAGTCTGCACATTCCCCTTCCTTAACCTGAAGACAACAGTCCTCAAAGGCTTTTGAACAAGAGCCCCACAGAGCAGAGTATGGCATATGTTATTGTGAGAATTGGGCAAGTGACAGATGTTGAAGTTTCTGAACAGCACAATTTGGTGCACAGATAGATACAACAGTATCTGATTAGGTAAATGGCTCCATTCATCTATTTGAACAACAGCCGGGAGATCTTTAATTGTTTTGCAGGTCACTTAGCAATTAATGATGCACTTGCTCTTTCACAGATCATGCTACAGATCAATATTTTCTGGCAAAGCCAAAGCACTGAGTAGATATAAAGATATTGAAGTTATTCTATCAATAGAGCCCACAAAGAAGAGCTGGGGTGGGAAACTTCTTGGACAAGAATTTATTTCTGTCACAAAGAAAAATTATTTCTATTGTTGAAGTGAGTCAGACAAACTTGAGTTGAAAATAAAATAAATGCCAGCAAAGATATCACTCATGTATGTTACCTCACATAAGCATTATCTCAAGTGTATCACATTTTCTTTTGCAAGTTCCCATGTCAAATAAGCACAAACCTTTACAAATTCCTTTTTCACAAAAATGAGCCTGTATGTATTTTTGCACCAAATCAGTGGTAAGGCTGGAAAAAGGAGAAGCCACAGCAATCTAATGAGTGAACAGAAGGAGGGGTCTTAAAACAGGACTAGAATGATCCTGCATGGATCAAAAGCAGAAAGACTACAGAGGGTAAGCCAGCCTGAGTTAAATTTCACCCACTTTTTCCCACCCGGCGTGTATCATGGATATTGCTGCTGTACAACAGCTTTCCTTTAAGAGAGAATCCCCATTCCATAAGCATTAAAATTCTTTACTAGATATACCAGCTTTTCTGTTCCTGTCAGAAAAATAGGACTGTAAAAAAGACTGTGAATGAAGTGACAGACCACTAGCCCACAGTAAGTTCATGAAAGTAAAGTATTTCACATTACAGGACTGATAGTGTTTCCATTGTTCTCTAGTGAAATCTAGTTTAGGGCACTGGGTAAGATTTGGTGTCATCAAAGCTAATAGTTTTTTCAACTCATTACTGAACTGAAATGGAGATTTTCCCCAGTATGAAAAATGGCCTCCAATTTCCTGGTTGGAACCAATTGGAAAACCAAACTAAAATCAATCTTAATCCAATTTGGTCTGGTTTTGGTGGGGTTTTTTGTTTGTTTTTTGCTTGTTTTGTTTTTTGTTTTTGTTTTTTTTTTTTTTTCGAGTGTCAAGTTAAATCATCTGAAATAACAAGGAAAGGTTTTTGCTGCTCACGTGACCCAAACTGGTTATTATGTCTGAAAAAAAGTATCAACCTAGTATCAACTACTTGTGAGCATCTCAGTAAACAATCCAGTGTCTTACATTCTTGGTACTATGTGTTTAACCACAAATTCTCCATTTGTGTGATTCTGTTTGCTTCACTGCGATTATGACAACTAATAACATAGCTGTTGAAACCCACCTGGAGGAAGCCTGTCCTATCCTTTAGAAAACCTATGGGAGATCAGTGCAGAGATAGGAAAATCCATTTTCAAGGTAACCTGAGGATGTAGGAACACTCTTGTGAACTCTCGTCAGGTTCCTCAAACACTCTGCATACATATTTAACAGAGAATTTATAAAAATACAAAAAAGTCTCATCTTTGTAAAACTCTGCTTAATTTCCATTTGTCATCAATTGATTGTAGAAGCTTTAGTTTAAACTTTATTTTATTTTCATGCAACAATTCCTGAGTTTACTTTTGACTCAAGCTACAAATGACTTTATAATTTTTAAGTATTTTATGCATTGTGGCAATTAAATATATTAAACTGTGTGATTATACACAGTGTATTTGCAGACAAAGCCAGCTAGCTATACTTGTCCATCTTTATTCACCGAAAGCCTACAACATCTAAAATTATGCACACAAATTTTAAATTTGATGTGTACTAAATTATACTCCTTCCTTCCATACTCACTTTCTCTTAAGCACATTAAAAACCAAGGTAATATAGAAATACAATTTAAGTTCAAGAAATAGAATGAAGTCAGCATAATTTTTTTTTCTGCCACTTCCACTTTTTGATGTATACTTTCTACTGGTAAAATATGATTTGGAAGCAATTAAATTGGTGGACAAGCTGTTAAAGGAGGTTGTTTCATCAGCAAACAAAGCACAAAACGAGGCTTTGTCCCAAATATACCCTTAAACACGACCAACGTGCATTCCTATCAATACTGATTTCTATGGACTTTCATGGATTTGATCTTGTGTTTCACCAGTGTTAACACTCAAGTTTTTCATGGTGGACACTGGCACATCACATTAGGGTGCATACTGAGACAGGATGCATATGACTTTTAGCTTGAAGGGCATAAACATATTTCAAGAACTTAACAGTGATTTTGAACAGTACAGTCACAAAATATTTATCTATTTTTAATTATAGTATCTAAGAAAAGATAACTGCTTGGGTCACTGTTTATTCTTGCTGGACATACATAACCTTTCTCGGGCAGTTTGTTATGCCTGAGGCTGTTGTACAAGATCAACAACTTGCCAAAGCACCAACTGCACCAGGAGTTTCAGTTCACAAGAATCTTGGTTATTGTACACTTGACTAAGTCTTTGGACTGTTGGGAACTCAGCCTGAGTTTCAGAGAGGGCAAAATAATCTACTAGGATTGATATTCACACACTGAGAGTGAGAATAACAGTGTTGCTGTTTCCTCTATGGCAAGAGGAAGATTATGAGTGGGCAACCTGTATTGGAACGTAACATAAAAACGCCAACAGCAAAAAACCAGGCCTGTTCCAAATGCTGGAATGAATCCATCCAGAATTTGCAAAGGAAAATCTCTAACTCTCAAACACTCTGTAATATATCTGAGGTCTTAGATCAAAACCATTACAGTCATCACTGTTTCCCATTCTGAGAATAAATTGAGGGGCCTTGCAAGTACAGAAAATGAAAATTTTCCTTCCTATAAATTAAGCTGGAGAAATTCAGGAAACTTCTTTTCTAAGAGGAGTTTTAGGAAGAAGATCATACACATCTGTTTTCTGTTAATAATCAATGTTACATTGGTTTATCTGCTGCCTGTAAGGGGCATGCTGGATCGAAAGCTATTTAAAGAGAGTGATTGGCTCTGTGGCTTACATGGTGAGACAGAAACTTTCATTTTCAGGTCTCTTGTGTACATTTTGATCCAGGTTGCTGGTGAATAGAAAAATCACCTTCCACTATATATGGGACTAATTCTCAGCTGACAAGGCTTTATATCATATAAATAAAATCCATTAAAACCGAGTTGGCAAACTTACTGGCAGCTTCAGATAAAAGTCAAGAATTAATTGGACAGAGACAGACAATTTTTCCTTCTGAAGACAAATTCTTGCAAGTAAAGGTTGAGTTACACTTTACAGTGCCTAGAGGATTTTCATCTCTTGGAGTCCTGGCCTGGGACTTATAATAAAAATGAAGGAGAATATCCTAGAGTTTTATTTTAGTGAGATTTTTATTTGTTGTCCATCACATGGCAGTTGGCTGAGATATGTGAACCAGGGGGCTCTTCCAATTCAGATGACACGTTATTCATAATAATGACTCTCCCGAATTATATGCACAGAGAAGCAAATCTCGCCTCATTCTTACAGCAAAACAGCTTTCTCTGAATTTGGCCCAGTCAGAGGGAAATGGTTAAATTGTGTATTTATTCTACACCTCTTAGTTCTGTGGAGAGATCTACCTAAACTGAAGTAGCAATTTGTCAAGCACAAGAAGAGAATCTGTGCTTGATTTAAAGGGTAAGTTCCCCTTAGTAGACCTCTGTAGTTTAAAATTTTGCCCTTCCAGGTAATTAAGAACAACGTCACGCTGAGGCAGCTGTTTATTTATTACAAAAACATATTAAGAAATTCAAGCTATTTAAGATCAGTGAGGGAGTGCATTGCAAAGCCAAAGAAGCCCCATAGAGCTCTCTCTACAAACTAAATTCTCCTTTGAACTCATGCTGAATGTTGCAAACCGTGCAGCAGAAGACAACGTTCAGCAAGAATACTAGGTAAAGAAAGAGAAACTAAGGCTCACTCAGCATTGCTAAGTGATATGTATCTCTAGAAATTCAGCATAGAAACATAAAACTGTCGAGTATGGCTTTACCAATCTCATGAAAAAGAGACAGGAGGCCACAGGGCAGGACTTTGGGTTTGTTTGCTTTCATACAACCCTTGCTAGGTGAAGATGAAGGCAAGCCAGCTGCTATGGGCTGCATATAAATAACTGCAGCTAGGTGGACTGCGGCTTCCAGAAGATCTAGAGAGAGCTACAGGATACCTGTCTTTATTAGAATGCTTTACAGTGCTTTTCTTATTTCCAACATTTTGTATCGGCTAAATCCAAACTCAGTGCAAATTATTATATACAGACAAACAAAACAAAACAAAACAACCTGAAAAGTGAGTTCTGAGGAACTCCCTGCTTTATCAAGCTTTCTATTCTCACAGCCAGTGTATGCTGTTTCTCTGCCTCCCCCCCCCCCCCCACCTGCTGGAGGATGGCTGCTTCCATTCTAAAATCTGCTGCAAAAGTAGCACAGAATGTACATGAAAAATGAGAAAGAAAGCAGAAATAGACAAGTTGCACCTGAAGAAACTCACGAAATTATGGGAATCATCCATATGAAAAAACCCCACCAGCTGTATTATTTAATAGGAGAGGATTGGAGCACCCTTAGTATTTAATACATTATGTGTGAGATTCTCAGATGTGTTACTCCTTTTGTGATACTAAAGTCTCTGATTGACTTCAGATACTGGAATAAGGAAGGAAGGAAACCGATATAAACTTAATAGGGATATTTCACCATCAAAACACAGGATGACAGAAGATGAAGAAGCAGGAGTGAAATTAGTAAATAGCTTCATAGAATTCCACTATAATTCTATAGCATGGTAGAAAAAACAGAGCATAAGACACTAAAATGAATTCAGCTAAACAGAAAATATAATACAAGTTTAAAGTAAATGTACCTGCTCACAATACACCCATCAATACAACCAGTAGTTTTTATGATCTGATTAAAAGTCTGCAAGCATAATCACTCATGTAGCATAGGTTAACAGAGATTCCTGAAAAGAGCTCCAGGTCTGAATCTTTACATCAACTAATAATTCAAATGATCCACCTACTTTATTAAAGTTGACTCATTGGCTTCTGCTAATGAAGACAGAAGGCAAAAAAGAGAGAAAATTATCTGAAGAGAAATGAGAATCATGAGCTAGGAGGAAAGCAAAATGCTGATTAGTGTACAAGGCAAAACTCTACCATGCAATGGTGAAATGAAACTCCTGTCTGGGAGAAAAGCAATTTAGCTTTACGAACAGATGCCTTAGAGGGTCATGTGTGTGAGCAATTAAAATTAAACAAGTTAATTTTAATATGCCTTAGTAACTGTGATTGATCTCACAGAGTTGCTGTTGACTGTACATCAAAAAAACAATTTAGGATCAGGTTTAAAACAAAGTTTATAATCCTCGTTTAATGGATTTTAGTACCTTAGGTGGTACAGTGCTGTAAAAATGATTAAAATGTGCCCTGTCTCTATGTGATCAATAAAGCTTGCCACTGTAAGATTGGTTCAGTCCTAGAGACTCCTCAGCATGCTTAGCCATGCTGTGTCTGTAGAATTCCAAATAAGTAGTTTATCATTACTTCTAGACACAGGATTCATTAGACATCTCATCCTTCAGCTTTTAGCACTGAAGTCAGCCATACAATCAAATCAAAAGGTCACCTTTTAACAAACACATAGATCCAAACATACGTCAAAACCTTAACAGATATATGTCAAAATATAGTAGCAAGGATGGATAAAAGACTGATGTAGACATTCAAGATGCATACTGCAAAGTGCCTACAAATTGAAACTGGGAGAATTCATTCTGGTTTACCAAGTGAAGTTAAAAATGACAGATTAAGAAACAGGTCATGCATCTTATTAGACAGGAGAAGGAAACCCAATGTTCTCTGACCACTGAGACTCTTACACTACTGACCTCTCCAAATTCTGAGAAATTTTACTTACAAATCTTTAAGTTGTAAAGGACAACAAGCAGTTGGGGACTCAGGTCTTTTTCCATTTAAGCAGGTTTAGATAAATACGTGGTAACCACACATGCATCTAGATAAGTCTACTTCTTTTTGGTCTTGTATTTCAAAGTGTTCTTTAGTGCTTTTAGTCATAAAAAGGGAAAAAACAACTAGGTCCAAGGTCTCTGGCAGGACTAACAGTGAACATTTGGTAAAGAATTTTAAGATGATGGCTGACATATAGTGATACCTCTTTGAATTTTTTCTAGACTTGAGCAAAGTACATCACAAACTGCATCTGCAGTTTGATAGCCTTGCATACACTTCCACAAATGCATTAGGTTTTGAAAACAAGCCTTCACTATTTTGCCTGTGAGGAACCACTCTACCTACTAGTCTCATTTGTCACCCTTGAAATTCTTGTAGTGAAAGAACCAATGAATGCTCATAGCCTTTTTACCCTCCTCTCTATGCTACTCATGGTCTTCCCCTCGTCTCTTCCAGGCTGTGAAAAAAGCTGGTATCTCTGTGATACACCCCTGAATATCTTACAAATTAACATTATTTCTATGAAATAAGGGGACCAGAACTGCATACAGAGTTCAAGAACCCTTATGCTACCTCTCCAGAACTATGAAGTGACTTTGCTCAGAGCAAGACTGTAGATGCAAGCGTAGTTTGGTTTGTGCCCATCTGAGCTTATGTGCAATAAAAACACACATGAAAGAAGACTACAAATTCTCCTCTATATCACTTATTTTATTCTACCACTGTGTGTCTGTCCATCTTTTTGTTTTTAACAGAGAAATCAAAATGAATCCTTCACGTGTGACTGGAGGCCTGAATACCAGATAAAGAAAAAACCAGACCCAACTAAGTGAGGTGTCAGAGGAGCTTACGGTCAAGGGCCTGGAAGTCTAGTGGTTTAGT
>JBCJKH010059178.1:0-44210 GCA_039877255.1 Loriculus beryllinus | reverse complement strand
AGCCTTTATGCCCATAAGTAGCTGTTACGTATGTATAATATACATGCGTACACCTGGGATCCAATTTACAGCTAGAGTGGGATTCATCATGTCTGGAGGGAGTAGATGTGGGGAATGGCTGCTCTGACTGTTTTTTTTTTTTTTTTTTAATGAAAGAGGGGAGAAAACCCTGAGAGTTGTGATTTATGGCCAGTCTCATAAACACTTTTTCACATTTTCCTGCCTCCTGAGCTCCTGTGAATGCCATCATGCCTGACAGAACCTGTTCCCAATGGAAACTCAAAAAATAGGTGTATGTCATGACCATGACTTTCCAGAAATGCAGCCAGCCAATGCCCAGGCAGCAAAGATTGGGATGACTGCTGTGGTTTGACATGTGAGTTCCACCAGCCATGCTAAACCTGTGAAATGAAAATGAGAGCAAGCTGCTTAAACTGGGGCTTCAGTTCTGCTCTCCCTGACCCATGCACTGCAGCGGTGAGAAGCCACAGGGGCTTGAGGGGATCTTGCAGAGTTTAAGTACTGCAGTTGAGAAAAAGGCAGCACACAAATCCCTCAAAGGTGATTTAAATATGACATGACACTGGACCCTTCTGAGAGCTTGGTTCAGCGTCTGTGACCAGAGTAGGGACCATGCTGGGGCAGGGCTACATTCTTCCAGAGGTGCTCAGGGCTGAGAGTCAGTTCCAGTGTAGCCTGGCCAAGATGAGGATGTCCTGGTTCCTGAAGCAGTGGAAATACACAGTATTTTACCTTTATTTCAGAGCTAACACTAGAATACCTCAGGCAGGGACTGCTTTCTTGAACATCTGATCCATTTTCTTCATGACAGCCTGCTGCCTCTACACAAATTTATATGAAGCAGAGAAGTCTCTGTTTCCTAAGTTGTGTTTCACTTTTAACTTGCTGTATTTGGCTCCAGTTTGATTCTTAGAGTGCTTGCAGAGCTGGTGGTCAGCAGAGCAGAGGGCTTGGCCAGCCAGATGTGTTCAATAGAGGAAGAAGTGAGAGGTAACAAGCCCAGAATTGGTTTTTAAAGAGCAGAATTGCATAGGATTCACCTTATGTTCATGGTGATGCCCTGTATGTGTATACTCACGGGAATGGAGGGGAAACTAAATGAAGAAATATTTGACTGTTTATGGTTTGGGTTTTTTTGGATACCCAACAGCTTTTGTAGAATGAGAGAACATGTCTGTAGTTGATAACAGTTAGAAATGGTGAGATGCTCTGGAGTGTAACTGAAAAAATAGAAAGCAGGCTGTGGTTGGGAGGCTGAGTGGTTCTTTCACTCTTTTCATAGCAGGCCAAGACTTTGAGGCTTTTACATTTTGCATACCTAATACAAATGACATTGCCATTCTATTTTATAAATCACTGTTGCTGATTATACCCTTGCCACTTGGCTCAGTTCGTCTCTATCTTGCCACCAGTGACTTTCTGTACATTTTCTGTTTCTGGTGGAGGGGGTATGTGTCATTGCATTGCTTGCTAATAGGTAGAGCACTGCTTATTTTGTGCTTATGTAATCTATAGATGCCCTGCTGCACTGGAAACTTAACTCCAAATTACAGTGTTTAACCATAGCGTATAGCTTATGGCAGAATAATATTTGCAAGTCTGAGCTCTGCACCATTTGCAGTTAAAGAGCCCTGAGCATCTTCCCTTTGCTGCTTACAGAGTTCTTCCTATTCTTTCCAACACTCGGGTTTTAGCAGTGATGTCCTAAATACAGCCTGTGAAACCTCGCATTGAAGTGACACATTTCCCTCACAGTTTCTCCAATCCATTATCATTCTGGTTGCATTTCACATCTGATGGTTGTGAAAAGTGACCAAGGGGGGATACAGACAAGTTACTGGATGGCAGCGTGTACTGCAGCATGCAGTGACACTGAGAAAATGTGCCAGTGTGTTAGGTAATCAGTAGAAATATTGAGAAAATAATTGCTGTTAACATATTGTGCTGGCAGGCACCAGCACAGCATTAATTTCTGGGGCTGATTTTGAAGGAGATGGAGCAGCCGCTGTGTTCTATATGTGTCTGTGTCTGACACAGAGCACTGAACAGACAAGCGCTTATTCAAATTTCTGCTGGCGGTTGCCTTTCCTGAAGTCCTCTAAATAGATAGAGTTCATCAGTAGAATGGGGTTTTTTTCCATATGCACCATGACTTTGCCACCCATCTTGTAATTTTCAGTTTGCGCGCATGTTTGTTCCTAGTAAAGATGGGGCAAAACTCAAAATGAAACCTGTGAGTTCGTTAACTCAGCGCATCACGTACCTGCCCACGAGGGCTCCTTTGACCCAGTGTTACTGCTGTCTCAGGATTTAGTATGAAGGTGCAGTGCTTGCTTTTGAAATGCCCATTCATTGGGATGAAAGATTGCTCAGAATTTTTCAGCTGCTAGAAACAAAGTATGAAGAAAATCGTAGAATCTCAGACTGGTTTGGGTTGGAAGGAATCTTACAGCTCATCCAGTTCCAACCACCTGCCATGGACACGGACACCTTCCACTGGAGCAGCTTGCTCCAAGCCCTGTCCAGCCTGGCCTTGAGCACTGCCAGGGATGGGGCAGTCACAGCCTCACTGTGCCAGTGCCTCAGCACCCTCACAGGGGAGAATTTCTTCCCTATTATCTAATCTAAATCTCCCATCTGTCAGGCTGAAGCCATTCCCCTTGTCCTGTCCCTACAGGCCCTTGTCCAAAGGCAGGTTTCTTGTAGCCCCTTTAGGCACTGGGAGCTGCTCTAAGGTCTCCCCTTAAGGAGCCTTCTCTTGCCAGGCTGAACAAACCCAGCTCTTTCGATGGTAAAAAACCCCAACAGTGTTTTATTTGCTTAGTGCTAAAATAAAGCCAGTGGCTGCTTTCCCAAGTTCCCAGCTGTGCAGACAGGCCCGATGAGGTCAAGATGTGTATAAACTAGCAAGAGAGCAAATTGGGGTTTCTCATTTCTCCCCAGGCTGGAATAGGTTCACTCTTTTGGGTGTTCCAGAAGTGTTGCTTCAGGAGCTGTTTGAGTAAAGGAAGTTGTTCGTGGCTTGGGCTTCGGCAGTCGCTCTTTGCATAGAGGGCACTGCGAGCATTGCGCAGGCACGGAGCGGCGAGGAACTGAAACTGCTGCTGCAGCTCCAAGCTGGCAGCAGCTCCTATGGTTTGGAGGTTTGGTTTGCAAAAGGATCAGGCAGCTGTAGCAGAGCTTCCAATTTTCACTTGGGAATGGGGTGTTTTGACTTTGGCACTTTTTAGTGGTGTTGGGATTTGCTGGCTGCTCTGAACCTGTGTGTTTTGTGGTGTGTATTGATGTGGAGTTGATAACTGTGTGCTAAGTAGAATTTATTGCACACCTTTGACCAGCTCACCTGCATTTTGCCCAGGTGTACTCTCTCTGTACATATTGGGCAATGGGGCTGGGAGATCATTAGGGAAAAAAGCTCTGAGGATGGTGAGGAGGGGAGGAAGAGGAGAACAAGAGATGGTCTTACCAGGGTCCAGGCCTTGCCTGCGCCTTCAGGATGGGATGGCCTCAGACTCACCACTGCCAGATCTCCTGTATCAATGAGTGCAGTGGCACAGAGCCTTGGGAAAAAGATGGTTGAAAATGGTGCAGGTTGGGTGACATGGAGGAAGGCCTGGGTTTTGCTTTTCCTGGGACTGAAACTGCCCTTTCCTGATCTGATTAAGGAATCAGTTGTCTGCTGCTTTGGTGGATTGTGTGGAGTGAGAGCTTCTTTCTTACATCCACTTTTTTCCCCCAAAGAGCTGTGTTTCACAATAAGCAGTATAGTTCTGTGCTAGTGTCCAAGTGGTGTGTCCTCCTCCCACTGTGCAGGATTAACGTGTGTTGCACGTGTCAGGGAGACATTCCCTCTGGAGCCTGGGGAGGGATTGATGAAGTTGGTGGCTTCTTTCCAGGTTTCGCTTCTCCCAAAGGAGCTTGTTATTTCTGGTGCCTTGAGTGTCCCAGGCGAAACAAAACAGATACATTACAGGTGGAAGCAGGGGCTGGTTTAATGTTGGAGCACAGCTCTGGAAACAGTTTCCCAATCTAGTTCTTGTTGCTAAGGGGTCACCAAACGTGGCATTTTGGTCAGCAGATGTGGCGGAGAGTTTCCAGTGCAGATAATTGAGATATTGTCTTTGAAAAGGATGCAGGTAAATGGGAGCAACTGTTATCACAGTGCTCTGAGCGTTGTCCAGGAGAAGAATTACTTGGAAAATATGAAAATCCTTAGAACTGCATAAAATTATTCAAATGACAGTAAAATATAAAGGGCAACCTACTATTTGAATATGTGCCATGGAGATGTGTGTGAAAGGATGCCTTTTGACAAGGGAATTTAAATGAATTGATTTGCTTGTTAATACAGTGTCAGGTGGGATGTAGCTCCCAAATTACACTAAAAAAGTGCTAGCAGCAGTTCCTGAGGTGAATTCCAGGTCAGTGAGAGGCAGGAAGGCAGTGTGGATTTGGTGGGGAAGGCAGCCTGGTCCTAGCAAAGCCCTAGAGGAGGATGGAGACCTCATGCTGGGGTTGCTTTGAAATTCTCTGGAAGCTGGGATCATGAAGGGATCACCAGCTGTGAGACATCAGAAGTAAGCTGTGATCCTTGCTGGGATGGATGCTCAGGCTTCAACTTGAGAAAATCTTGTTGCATGACTTTATCTTGGCTTCTTGCTGGGACACATGGGCTACAAAAGGGTTGTGGCAGAAGGCTGCAAAGAAGGGAAGTGCCTTTTGGCACGGCTGCTGTGGATACACAGTGCTTGGGGTGGGACCCTGATTGGCTCTTTCAGCCCAGCTATGTATTGCTGTGGGGTTGTGGAAGGCGGGAAGCAGACAAGGGATTCATGCCTAACTGTGAAGGTGGGCTTGCACTGTTTTTTGGGGTCAGCCACTGTGCGGTTGTTGCAGATTCCACAACTCTCTGGTCTCTGCCTTCTGTGAAAGGGTGTGCGTGAATCTGCTTTCGGTGTCCAAACTAAAGAAAACCTGAGCTTTAGACAATACTATGCCTTTGAGAAAAGTCTGAAGGGTAGTTCATAGCAGTTCCTGGAGTTTTGAGTTGAGATGGAGATCGTGTGAGGACCAGATGCCGGGGCTAAACATAGAGAGTTGTAAGAAGGATGAATGTTGAACCCTTGTTATGACTCAGGTTTTGCAGTATTTTTACTGTTTTAGCTGAATTCTGATATTTAGAGTATTGCTCAGTGTAACTGTTCTAGTGAGGTACAAACATCATATCCAGTGAGATGTATTCATCGTGGTATTTGGAATAAGAAGTACCATGCAGCTCTGGTGCTTCAAAAGGTGCTGAGGCTAAACTGTAAGTAAAAAACTAAGACTTGCAAACCACCAAGCCAGCTGCTCCTGCACAATTGCTAAAAACCAAGATGTCCATTGCCTTCCAGCTTGTCACCTGCATGTGTGAGCACACAGCTGCATTCTGCTGTTCCTGTGCCTTTCTCGCAGGTGTTTCACATAGCTCTTTACATGAGTAACCTGCCTTTTCATGAGTTCAGTGTGTAACTTCAAACTAATGAGCCAATCTAATGGAAAAGCTGCTTTAAAAGATAAAAATACGAGCTGTGTGACTGAGAGTGGTTTAGGTATGTCTGGTCAAGTATGGGCAGTAAGGATGCTGTACTGCTGTGTGCTTCTTCAGGGGGTTGCACTCATCTTGATCATTTTAGCAAAGCTTTTTAAAGCAAGTATTAAGTTAGTAAAGTAAAAGTGTCACCAGCATGGGGAGGCCTGAAAGAGTCTGAAGGCTGAGGTTCGTGTGAGGAGTAGAGTGGAGCACCCTGCGCTGGCTGTGGCTGGATGGCTCTGCCCATGTGCAGGCAGCCCTTCCACTTGAACGGCCATCTGTGGGAGAGCTTGATTGTAGCTTTGCTGCAAGAGAGAGCAGAGACTTTGGACTAACTCTTGAGTAAGCAGGGAAAAGGCATGTCTTTACCTTAGCTGTGTGTGGTGCGGGGGTTATTTCCTCTAGGTTTCCAAAAGACCTTGAGTGGGAGGCTAGGGCAGTTTGTGCCATGCAAAAATCCCCATCAGCAGCAGGGTTGCTCCCCTGAGGTCCCTTTGCTGCTCATGACTAGCAGATTAGGACATGATCTTGTTTCAGTAGTTGCTAGTGAACATGTCTTCCACAAATATCTAATCCATTTCTAAACCCATCTGCACTTCCGAGTCTTTGCAGTATCCTGTGGCAATCGGGCGCACAGTTGAAGTTTGCTTTAGGTGAGAAAAGTTGCCATGTGTTTGTTTTGAACCTCCTGCTTGCTAATGAGGAGACAGGTGGGGAAATCAGCACGATTTACCTCTTGTCTCTGTTCTGAATGGTCTATGCCTGCACAAATGGCAGTGGGAGTGCAGCCCAGCTGTGGGTATTTCCACTCCGGTAATTTAGAACAGTTGTGGTTATTTTGCATATCATGGGGCTAGTTTAATAGCAGAAGTTTTGTGTCTTCTAAAAGGCCATGAGAGATGTCATGTCCTGCACAGAGATTGTTTTTTGTTAAGGGATCAGTCAGCAGTTGACGGGCACATGGGTTATGTTTCCATCACCTGAGAGCAGAGGTATGGGGGAAAAGTTGCCTTTCCTTCACTGTGCAGGTTTTGGAGAGGGTTAACTTGAAGGTATTACTGGCTGGATATTGCTTCAGGCTTTGTCTTAGAATGAGGAAGATTTTTAATGTTTTAATGAATATGTTGACATACTTGAGCCAGTGTGGTTGATTCTCTCCTTTCTGACTGCACTTAGTTAAATCAGAGTACAGCAAGAGAAGGGAAATCTAAACAGGAAATAAAGCAGTGAAAAATTCAGATTGCCTCCAGAGAGATCTGTTAAGAGAAATGTTATCAAAGGGGAACTGTTTCTTGCTGGCCTCACCCTTACTTTTGAGGAAGAGCACCTCTACTGAGTCTCTAGCTGCTTGAAATAGGTTCCTTGGGGTGAAGCGTCTCCTGTGGTCTAGTTGGGTTTTAATGCATCCTTTACTGGGAAGGACTTGTCAGCTTGTGTTGTAATTCTCAGAAAATGAGTGGAGCTTGCTAAGCTCATTAGGGTGCCCATCATCATTTGTGGTCACTGCTGCAAAAGACTCCTGCTCCAGCCACAGCCAGTTAAAGGGAATTTTTTGTCTTGAGAGCATCTCATTCCTCAGGGTCATTCTCTGCTGCTGCCTCCCAGCACCTTCCCTTGCACCACCTGCAGTAGGGGCTTTATGCAAAGTCGTTAGATGCTTTTTGTCAGGATCAGGTGGACTGGCTGGGCAGGCTTCTCTGCAGCAGTTTTGCTGGGAATTTCAGAAGCACAGCAGATGTCTGTTGTCCTGTCTTGGGATGATGGCAGTAGCTGTCTCCAGAACAGAAGGCCACAAGTTCTCTTGATTTGAAACCATACTGTGTTGCCACTGTGACTGCAGGCAAAAGATGATAATGAGATCCTAAAGACTTTATTAACAGCATGTTCCCTTTTATGTGCTTCCTTAGTTCTTAAATAATTGGTACTGGGATAGGAGAGAGCTGCCAGGAGGAGAGTAGTGCTAAGTGTCTGTGTGACCTCCCAGGCCAGCAGTGGAGGGCTCATGGAGTCTGAGCAAAAGCCTTCAGGAAAGTGAAAGGGTCACATGAAAATCAGGACTTCAACCCTTTCCCCTTGCTTGTTCCACATTTTTGGGGGAAGTAAAGCTTGTATTTGTTTGGAAAGGGCTTTTCTGGGCTACCTCCATCAGCTGTGGGTTTTCTTGCAGGTGCCGAAATCAGTTGGGCCTCTTTGCTCCCTGGTTGCTTGAATGCATCAGGACTAGATCCTAAATCTGCATCCTAGAAATTTAGGGCAAGAATAGCTCAAACTGTTGGAGAGCGGAGGGAGAAGCCAGCTTCATCATTTGCAATGCCTCTTTGAGAAGGAGGGTGTCTGAACTGCTGCCTTAGAATATACTAATGGTACCTGGGTCTGAGAGCAGACGGCAGCAGACAGAAGAGCATTAAAAGATGATACTGATGAATCATCTGGCAAAAGCTCTTTTTTTTTTCGTTGTGCCTATTGTCCTTTCAGACCTCAGCTCCTTTATTTCCACTCTCCCTTCTGAGGGAGGTTCAGTGTTGCTCAGGTTGCATTGTGGATATCCAGGTCTTGCAAATGAAACTGCTGTTGCTGCTAACGCTGGAAATGCAGAGAACACTGAACAGAGCGCTGAAAATGCTGCCATAACTGTCATAGCCACATGATTTCAGATACTCGAGGGTGCAGTAGTAGTATGTAAAAGGAGAAGAATATCAAACTGGCCTAGTTCTGCTGATTAGAACTTGTTTAAATACAGTATGTGTACAGCCTGTTCTTCAGTAGGCTGATACCAGCTGGAAGGCTAGACTATTTTCTAAGTTTATCTGCTTTCTTATCACCCTATTGGTAGCATGATCTGAATTCATGGCTCCATTTGACCTAAGGTTTAAGTATAAGGGTAAGCTCAGGGGATGGCATGTGAGCTACTGCCTGGCACTGAGCTTTAACGTATCTGACTCTGCACAGACAGTTATTACACCTTTATGTTTTACTTATAGGTGGACTCTGATCTAACGTTGCTAATTCCCTCTATCTCTGGTTGTAAAATACCTTCTTTCTAGAAATGTGGGTGCATTTCTGCACACCAGCACAAAGAACAAAAGAGAGCAGAATCATTTGGGAAATGAGTTCTCCATAATAACAGTGTGATTTCTCTTAAATTCCTGGCTTTTCTTTGCATGTTTAGGGAGGGAGTAACTGCCTCAAGCTCTGCATATTTTGTGTGTGGACAGACCTTAAAATAAAACCTACTGATAATAGCCAAGATGGCAGAACATGACAGAAGCCCATTGCACGCTTATTGCTGCCTTTCTCTTTTTTCAGAGAGACTGTTCAGTTCCTCTGTTGGATTTGGTTGGTTTGTCCCCAGGACTCTGCATCACTGAACCTGGTGTCTGAAAAGGGCTTTACCTGGGTAAAGCTGGTCTGGCTGTATGAAAGTCTTTGGGAGAAGCAGAGAACATTCCCTGACTGATTTATCTGTAGGGGGTATTTTCTTGCCACTCTACCATCCTTTTATGCATGACTTAGCTTCCCAGCCAACTGAAGTCTTTGAAGTTCGATTGCAAATAGCTCTTCGGCTATCCCTTCCCCCCATCTAATATAGGGAAACCGGAACAACCATTCCTGTGGAAAGATCCTGTCTTGTTATGTGTCTCTCCAATGTTAACACCCTTCTCTTTTCCTCCTTCCTTTTCCCTGCCTCCTCCTCCTCCCCCCCCCATAAAAAAACCCCTTTTTTTCTCCCTTAATAAGATCTACTTAAGACTTGAGGGAAAAGGCCGTGGTTCCATGAGATGGTAAATCCAATTTTAGGGTGTTTCATATATAATGAAAACCACTGTGGCTGCATGAGGCAGCCCCTGAATTGGCACACATTTGTCCTGCCAGTTCAGATTTGTTCACATAATGCAGAAGGGCCGACTGTCCAGGCCAGCTTCACATCAGGGCACGCACAGGCTGCCCAGGCAACCCTGAACTTGGGATGGGGGCCAGTGAGTCCCCATCTCTTACTCTCACTGTACTTCATGGCCTGCCCAGCTGTATGTTCACATTTATCTTTGCTCAAACCTGTGTAGTTGGGGGGGTCTGGAAGTTTCCAGTCTCAGCACTGATGTACGTGGACCCAAAGGATGTTATGTGAGCCTGCATTCTTCTAGAGCTGTCCCTGCAGACACCACAGTCTCTTGTGCACACAGGTAGCCCAAGGGTGACATCTGGCTTCTCCTAATACCTCTTTTTCAGTGATGTTGCCAGGAAGCTTGCAGTTCAGAGCCTCTTTTTTCTTCTGGAAAGGAGAAAGATCTGAATGAAACCACCCCTTCTGTGGGAGGTGATGCACTTAACTAACAAACAGAGCAAACCCCTCAGCATGTTATTGCCCTCTTTGCTACTTCATCTCTTCAGGCTTTGTGCTGAGGCAAATCTGGCAGTTGTTTTCCCACTGGCTTGATGTAGGACTCTGAGGCTTGCTGTCCTAGCAAGCTCGTGCAGTGGGCTCTTGAAAATCATGTTGAAAACTAAAGTATGGTGCTTTTTTTTGCCAAGAGAATGGATTTTTGAAAGTACTAAATACTGTTTGAGTCTTTTCCCCCTGTGACCACATTTCTCAGGTTGTCTTGTTTCTGCATCAGTGAAGATCTGGTTACTTTGGACTGCTGTCACACTGCGTTTGCTTCCCATGTCTGTCATCTTTGCTTTACTTAGTTATTCTCCCCTGAGTTGCTTGCTAAATAAGTTTTTAACTTGATGCATATGAGGGCCTGCAGGAGCTTGGCGGTGCAAATTTGCAGGAGCCCTGGGATGCTGCCTCTGCCCATTGTGAAGGAATCATTTTAGCTCATTTTGTCAACTTGATTCACTAGATTTTCTAATGATGGCTTGGACCATTGGGCAGCCTTCCAGCTCTCCTGCTGTCCTTAAAACACAGTGTTTCTAGTGCCAGGGAGCTCTGCAAGTGAGTGAAGAGAGCTTTTCCCTCTGTAAACTTCCCTCTCTCGAGAACCCATTCCGCTGTGCACTGAAACCTCAAGTGAGCTCTTCCTCACATCCTTCTAGATCCCAGCTTGTGGCATCTCCCCATGTGCAGGACCATGTAATTAGGCAGCACATTGGGAGACACAAGCCCAGCGATGGGATTTCCTTACCCCTGTCCTGAGACTGATGGGGAATTCTTCCTCTCTCCTCCTATGGTTTGAGGTATTGACTTGAAAGTTGGCATTAGAAGAAAAGAAGAAAGTGCCATAAGTTAGGCTGGTGTTTGCAGTGCTATATGTTTACAGTGAGCACTTGAATATTATTTGCACTTGTTCTACTTGTTGTGCAGCCCTGTAGGTGTGGAGAGAATTGTTTGTGCCAAGGAAGTGCTGCAAAAAAGTACCAGACCAAAACACAAGCTGGGCTGACAGTGTATGTGTCAGGTAGGATGCTGTCATCTTACAGAGCTTGAGTTCTCTTTTTCAAGCAGTAAGAGATACTTTAGCAGTTGATAATAAAGAAACCAAAACACCCAAGTAATTTGTCTCTTGTGAGAAATCCCTGCTCCATTGCAGCCTTTTTGGTGTTCCTTTTTGAGAGACGCAGGGGTGAATCTGTTGTGCTGTTGTATCTGTGTTCTGCTCTGCTTTGTTTGCAACATTTGCCTGCAAGTTAGATTTGTAAAGTGCTGTATAAATATAGAGCTGTATTAAAAAATTTTGCAGTCTTCTATTCTTGAGATAGAAATACATGTTGCTGAAGATATTTGTAATCACTCATCTGTAACATGTTAGTCTTTCCATTTGCCTGTTACTGGCAATGAGCTGAGCATTTTATTACAGTGCAGATACACCTGAAAGCTGTCTTTATCCCAGTTAAAAGCTGCTGTGATTGCAGTTGTGTGTTCTGACAGTGGCAGGATGATGGGATGCTCCCTTGCTGCCCAGAGGAGTTGGAAAGGTGTGACTAACCTCAGGGGTGTTTGGGGAGGAGGCAATAAACAAACTTCAGCATAGATCCAGGCAGCAGTGGTGGTATTCTGGCCACCATGGGCGCTGGTGATGGCACAGTTACCTGAACAGGCTTGAGAGCTCCCCTGGGAAGGTGGAGGCAATGGTTTGTTCTGTGTGTGGTTTACCTGCTGCTGTAGCTAAACTGCTGGCGAACTATGTATGCTCTGCCCTCTCATACTCCACCTCTGCCACACCAGCAAAGTCCCACCCTTGTGTGTGTGTTCTTTCAGAGGGAAAGCTTTAATTATAGCTAGCAAAGTGAAAATATTTGTATGTATTGTAAATATGGTGCTGAGTCTGCTTTGTTCACGCCTGACACTGGGAGGTGTGGATGCTTAGCACAGTCCCTCTGCCATGTCATCCTGCCTGAGTGTTGCCCTCCCAGCAACCTCCCAGGTTTGAAACGTCTCATTCTTTTTAATGTGCTCTGTAGAAGGGGTCTGCAAAGGGAGAGGTGTGTGTTAGAGAGCTTGGGCTCTTTTCATCCTGAGATCACAGCACATCATTCTGTGGCCATTTCCCTTGTCGAGCACAGAGCATGGTGAGAAGAGGCAGCCAGAGCCAGGGAAGTTGAAGGGACCTCAAGTCTGTTCTCGACCCTCTGCGGTGTGGTCAGTTGTCCTCTTCCCCTTGCCTCTGAAAGCTTTTCTTTCCCTACCTCTTTGTAAGGATAAAAGGTGAAACTTAATGACTTGCGAAATTTTTAGACCTGGGTGGACTTAATCCAAAACTAAGTGATGGCTGTTTGACCAGGTTTTGTCTGCCAGTCACTTCTGATTTTAGTTCCGGCTTTATGGAAAAGCATTTTAAATAGCAAAGCTTTTTCGTGTTTAAATATGGAGCTTTTTAAGGTTTGGGGCTTAAAGAGTGAATTTTTTTGTTGTTGCCTTTCTGTGAGTGCAAGTTGCAGCAGGCTGAAGGGTTTGCTACTTCTTGCAAGCATGGGATGCTTCACTTCATTACAGCTAATGACCTTGCCTTGTGCTGAATGCCATTGATCCTGCGTGTCATTATTTTGATGCACCAGAGCTCAGCCAGGCTATGTCAGAGCAGTTCAGTGATAGAAGTTCCCAACCTCAAATATAAGTAACGTGGTACCCAGCAGAATATTTAAGTGAAATGAGCTGTAAGCTGATGGTATTCAAAATGCATTCTGAAATACTGAGTAAATTCTTTCTCAGATGGCCTTTTTAAAAGGAAATGAAAGCATGTCAAGTTCCTCTGCACGTAGGAAAGGTACTGAACAGCACCTACGATGAAGCTCCCAACGGCTGCCGCAGTGTCACTGCTCCTCTGGGAACAGCCTCTTCACATCTGGAAACTGCCAGTTCTGTGTGCAAATATTAGGATGTAGTTTCTTTTTTCTGCAGGTATGAACATTTGCTTGCTAAATGCTGGGTATTGCTTTGAGATTAGACCAATACCCTGCATTCAGTGGCTCTCTACCCTGTCATTATTCAGGCTCATGCAGGAGTGAGATCTTGGGATGTTCCCTTCACTTAAAGAGGATCTGCCTGTGCTAAAATACACTGTACTAGTATTAAAGATGTCATTTAGCATTTTGGGTGAACAATGAATGAGGCCGTTTATAACCAGTTACACTGATGTGAATCTCTCCCAACAAATCCGCATCATTAAAACACCTTTGGAAAAATGTGTCATGCATATAATTAAATACCTGTTTTGCTAACTGCTGATTTAATTAATGCAAAGTAAAGGTGGCAGCACAGATTAATTTAGTTGGAAATGGCTTTTCTCTCAGTGGGCTGAAGAGAGGTTTTCTGGAAGCATTATACCAGATGCCCTTAGAAGCAGGCAGGTGAACTCCAGGTCTGATTGACACAGGTTTTTTGATAGTGATGGCAATGACATCCTCATAACAGTGCATGTGCCTTACATCAGCTCCCTTTTTTCCCCTTGCACGAGCAAAGAGGGAGGCCAGCTAGAAGGCAGTTTCTTTGGGAGGGCAGTGTAGCTACTTTTCAGTTTTACCCTCAGAGGTATTTGGTAGCAGCCGCAGTAAATCCAGGTTCAGAAAGGTGAATGAAAAGAAATCCATGTAACAGAAGATCTTTCGATGTCTCCCTGTGGTTTTTCCTTCTGTACCTTGATCCCTTTCACTCAGTTGGTGCCCGTGTTTCTCCTTGCCTTAGATACAGCTTTCCTGTAACTGCTCATCCACTTTAAATATTCATTCCTCTTAACTTTGTTTAAAGACTCCCTTTTAGACCATCTTCTTTTAGTTTGACCTCTTTCCTAACCCTGGCGATTCTTTTCTCAACCCCCTTGCCTTTTTGATCTGTTTCTCCCTGCGCTTCATCTCTTTCCCTTTCCATCTTGCTCAGGATAAAACTGGAGCACAGACTGTTCACTGTAAAAGTACAGGTGAGTTGTCAGCCCAATATTATAGGAAGCAGAGAATCTGTTGTTGCTTCCTGGAGACACATCTGAGCACCAAAAGAAATTAAAATAATCTTTCATATGTGAATGATGCTCCTTATTGCTTTAGCAGTTCTTATTTCATCTTAAGTAAAAATAAATCATAAATCACAGGCTCGTTTGGATTGGAAGGGACCTTAAAGCTCATCCAGTTCCAGGCCCTTGCCATGGGCAGGGACACCTTCCACTAGAGCAGCTTGCTCCAAGCCTCGTCCAACCTGGCCTTGAACACTGCCAGGGATGGGCAGTATATATGCAACTATATATGCAAATATATGCAACTGTAAATACATGTATGTAGGAAAAAGCATGCTGTGTACTACAGCATGGACTCCAGCTTGTTCTGCCACCTCTCTGCAATTTCAGGATTGGCTTTTTCCAGCTGATCTTTCCTTCAAGAGGGAAAACCAACATCATTTGTCTGTCAGGATTCTTTGGTATTGAGACTGAGCAAAGGGCTGGTGTGTATGGGAGTGGGCTCTGGGTGATAAGCAGGAGCATGCAGATCTGCTGCAGCAGCACTGTCTGAGGTGGGCTGCTCTGGGCTGGTGGTGCTGCAGGAGGGGAGAATCCTGCAGGGAGGACTAAGGACTGGGGAGGATTTGTGGCTGCCTAGTGTCGGTGCTCCACTGAGGAGGCTTCATGGGGTGACTTTCCTCTATACCCCATCAGATGAGGTGAATACGAGTGTGAAGCTGATCTCATGTATCTTTGGTAGCCTAAAGAGTTGTGGCTTCCTATCTAATGCTGACCTTTAGCATCATCCAGCTTTTGCAATTGGAACCAGTGCATTTAAGAGTGCCTTTTGTGTTCACTGAC
The DNA here is from genome assembly GCA_039877255.1 of Loriculus beryllinus. NCBI lineage: Eukaryota > Metazoa > Chordata > Aves > Psittaciformes > Psittacidae > Loriculus > Loriculus beryllinus. The sequence continues at coordinate 29,387 of JBCJKH010059178.1, read as the reverse complement.
CGAAAACCAGCGTCTGTTCCACAGGGAACTTGTTTACACTTGCCACAGTCCTCATCTTTGCTCTTCCTTTGCGCCTTTCACTGGAGCTGCAGCAGTTGGAACTGCAGAATGTCCTTTCATTCCCTAGCATCCTCGACGTGGGACGTGACTGCAATAGAGCAGCTGGGGAGAGGATGCAGGGGGTGAGACCTGCTTAGAAACCTCAGCCAGATGTGTACAGCTCAAGGAGGAGATGATACAATTCAGCTTTGGAAAGAGTCAAGTGCAGTGGGCTGTTATTTCTACTCCTCTTTTTTTAGCTCTTCATTTGGGGGTTTACAGAACAGCTCTTGGAATACCTCCCTGCACATATAGATGCAAGTCCTCTCTGTGTTACTCTTAGCCCTTGCTGCAGGGTTTGCTAGGCTTGTGCTTTCAGCCCTTCTGCAGATGGTTAAACAGTGGTCTCCTGAGGGGTTGGGCATTTTCAGACCCCTAAAACCATGAGTGGCTTTTTGGAGGTGACCCATGCAGTGCATGAGCCGGTGGGTTCATGCTGCAGCAGAAGAATGCGGGGAAGCCAGGGCAAGGGGAGGTGCTAGGACAGGAGGATTTGCAAAGCTGCTGTTCCAAGTGTTGTGCTCAGCCTGCTCTCTGGTGGTAGCTGCTGTAGCAGAGATGACCTCTGAGAAAACGTGAAGCATTTGGTTTGATTTGGATACTCAGCTTCGTGCAGCTACAGATTAGAGTTGTCAACTCACCTGCTCTTGCTTTTGTTCCCTTATCCCATTCACCAGTTACAAATAATATCACAGCAGCTTCAAAGCCGACGAGGCTTGCTTCTTCCCAACAGCTCTCTCCAGTGCAGGTTCTCCAGTGTCTCATAAAGGCTGAGCTCTATCACTCTTTTCTTTCGGACTGGGGAAGCTAGTAGGAGAGCAGACAGAAGAGGCACCTGCTGGCATGAAATGTGGAAGAAATAAACAGCTTGGGGATCTTGAGTCAAATTTGGCTGAAAACAGCCAGCAGGATCCAAAACTCTTGCTAGGGTTGAGATACAGAGAAGCACTAAAAGACCATTTGATTGTGATCTCTTCTTACTGCCTCAGCTGGGCTGGAGCCTGCAGCATGCAGGGCAGGCAGAAGAGCGCTGGTGGAGGTAGAGCATCACTGCTGTGCTCTGGTCTGTGCTGGTGAATGTGGGGATTCTCCTTCTTTAGATAAGCTGATGGCAACATCCAAAGTGTTTGTCTGGCTTTGTTGTGTGAAGCTGTTGTGAGGAAGGAGGCGCTTGGTGAATCCTTCAAAGGAGGCAAGCCAGCCATGCTTATAGAGAGCCTGGGAGAGACTGTTGTGATGAATGCTTCTCTTCAGTCCTGAAAATAGCTGAGTGTTTGCTGTCACAAGAGTAATGGAACAAAAGGAAGAATGGGAGAAATAGTTTTGGAGGCTGTTGTTGGGACCCTGTACTGTGTTTGCTGACATCCCACTAGTAAAAGGTCAGTCCTGTTTGTGTTTCCTAGATAAACTGTCAGTGTTAAACTGCAGGTTGGTTGGACTAGATGATCTTTCGAGATCCCTTCCAACCCTTAGGATTCTGTGATTCTGTGATGGGTATGTCTTCCAGCAGTATTTGGTTGCTGCGTTTCTTGTCAGGATTTGTGTTCATGATACCTGAGGGATGTGACAGTCATATGTGTGGTTTCGTTGTGCTGGAGACACCTTCAGGACTGAAGTGCCTGTAGGACACAGCATGCAGGTGTAACCATTTGCTGTTGAGGATGAGGCTTTTCTGTTGGATAAGACCTAATCAGGCAGCTTTGAGACTTTAGAACAAGCAGGCACCTCCTGTTGTAATCCATTTTCCATCCCTTTGATAGTGGAGGTAAGATGTTGTTCCAGCGTTTTATATAACTCCTTATTTCTTGTTGCTAGTAAAGTATTCATTTTGTCCAAACCCATGGTATATACTGTGTCTTTGAATCCCAGTATTTGTGACTGATGCTTAAAGGCAGTTTAAGGAGATGTAGGGTTCTTTTTTTCCCCATGTGAATTGCTGTGGTCTAGTCAAGGCAGCTTGTAGCAGCAACCACGTGGAAGTGTTGTCTTCCCACAATTAGAGGTTAGGAGTTGACAGCAAATGAGCCAGGAATTATAATTAAAAAACCCAGGGTAATTTGAGCATGGCAAAAACTAAGGAATAAAAACTCCTGGTGGAATGCATCTTCTCAGTATTGGGTGCAAATAAGAGATAATATATCTTGCAGTGAAAGATGTTTGGATTGCATGTATTTTGCTGAATATGAGAGCAATTCCTATTCCATCGGAGCTCAGGGTTTTGTTCAGTTGGTATTGGTGCTCTTTTCGAAAGCTTTTACCCCTCTGCTTTCTGAGGTCTGACATGGAAGAGAAAGGCTTCAATAGGCACCAGCTGCTCAGTGGGCCCTTTCTTTTCAGAGCAACGCTTGCTTTTCTCCATTCCCAATTAAAGTGTGTGTTAAACTTAGCTTTTGTTTGAAGCAGCTGACGCTGTGGTATTCCATGTAAAAGGAATGTGCTCCTCACCTTTTTCTCTCCCTTTTGCTGCAGGGTCAGCATTCTTCAGGGGAGGACATGGAAATCTCTGACGATGAGACCAACCCTGCACCCATCACCAGTGCAGAATGTGCCAAAACCATTGTGGTGAACGCCTCCGTCAGCAACACGGCTGTGATGGCCCCATCGATTCCTCCCATGCCACCACCAGGATTCCCTCCTCTTCCTCCTCCTCCTCCACCACCTCCACAGCCAGGCTTCCCGATGCCTCCGCCGCTGCCTCCACCACCTCCACCTACTCACCCTGCTGTCACTGTCCCCCCCCCACCACTACCTGCCCCTCCTGGGGTCCCTCCACCTCATATCTTGCCTCCGCTTCCTCCGTTCCATCCTGGCATGTTCCCTGTCATGCAAGTGGATATGATAAGTGTCTTGGGTAACCAGTGGGGTGGCATGCCAATGTCCTTCCAGATGCAAACTCAGATGCTGAGCCGCATGATGCAGGCACAGAACACATACCAGTATCCGCCCTTCATGACGGGTCGGATGCAGTTTGTGAACCTTCCACCCTACCGGCCTTTCTCTATGGGAGCAGCTCTTGGTCGTGGTCAGCAGTGGCCACCACTGCCCAAGTTTGACCCTTCGGTTCCACCACCGGGTTATGAGCCGAAGAAGGAAGATCCCCACAAAGCCACTGTGGATGGAGTCCTCTTGGTCATAGTGAAGGAACTAAAGGCCATCATGAAGAGGGACCTGAACCGGAAGATGGTTGAAGTGGTAGCGTTTCGGGCATTTGATGACTGGTGGGACAAGAAGGAACGTCTGGCAAAGGTAGGCTTGCACATACTCTCTCCTGGATCCCGAGGGGAACTGTTCTTAGTGCTTGTGGCACCTGCCCTGGGACAGTGTAACACTCTGGTGTTAAACTGGGCATATTTCCATGGGGTCACTCCGTACATGCAGGCATTTCATGCTGCTTTGCCATCAGAACAAACACAAGTGGGAATTTTAGCCCTTTCCAGTCATAGATGGAAGTACACCATTGCAGGTTATCTCTGAACACACGTGGAGTCAACTGCTCACCTAGGAGTGAGCTGCTGCTCTGTCTCACACCATCCACTGACTGAATGTGGTCCCAAGGAAGAAATGTTTAGTTTTTGGTGTCATCCCTCTGCTTTGGGGTGATCATCTCCTCATCTCCTCCAGCTTTGGGGCCGCTTTAGGGTAGCCCTTTATCTGCAAGGAACTAAGCCCAGGGACACCGTGTTCATCTTTGGTGGCATGCTGCCCAAGCCGGCCTGCATGGCTGCTGAGTTCATCCTGGCTGGATGCCTCCAGAAAGGGGTTTGCAGGAAGAAATTACTTCCAGATCAGGAGAAAAATGTGAGGGCTTTTCACATCTAAGAGGAAACTGTACTTCAGCTCCAAAAAACCTAAAGGCAGATGGAACAGGAGTGTTCGAAACCACCAAGCTGCTGTTTCGTGTTCTCCACTCTTGCGTGATGAGATCTGTGGGTATTTCCAATTCTCTGCACTCCTCCCACCTCCCCAGTCCATGTATACAGCAGCAGTTAACTAAAAAGCTGAATACTGGCCAAATCCATGAGGAGTTCCAGGGATTAGTTAAGAAAACAGTTCTGCCTGAGTTGCCTCATCCTTTCTCAGCCAATTTAAAACGTACCTCAGCCAGGAAACAGCTCTGTGACCTAATATGAGATGAGTTTGTCACTACCAAGAAACTAACACTATGGAAAGGTTCATGCAAACCTGAGAATAACTATTGCAGTGAATTCTTGTAAATAAAACCCAACAAACCAAACCAGCAGATGCGTTTTCTGTTTCAGATGCCAGTTTTCAGAGCAGTATCTCCATCACCTGCCACTACCATGTTAACTCCAGTGCCTGGGAGAGCTCCTTGGCTTTCCATTACCATTCCATTGGTAATGCTGCTACTTAACAGCTGGTTTATGGCAGTGTAGTTTGTTCTGGCTTGGAGCAGGCAGGGGTGACGTGTGACAGGAAACCAGGTCCCTCTCCTCCTGACTCATGTTTGGAGCTTTTGTCTCCCACCAGCAAGTGTTTGCTGAGCATTTTGCAGGAGACCCCTGGATTTCCAGGGCAGTGAGGGAAACAGATCCAGCAAACAGTTGCAAAAGCAGTAACTGAAGTACCCAAGAAGTTGTTCTAAACCAGGTATCTGCAGTGGAGAAGCAGAAGCAAGCCTAAGCAAATCTTCAGCAGCTGCTCGGGCTCTTTATATACTGAGCTATGGCTGGATTTAGCATGTTCTCCCTTCACCTGGAATCCGTAATCCACTTTGGGACAGGAAGTTGACTACCACAGCAGCTTGCCACAGTCCTTGCCACAGGTTATGTTAGGCATGAGTAGTCTAATTGAACATATGAAATTACTGCGTGGAAAACCACTTGTGCTTTCTGTCCAGGAACAGAAATGCCAGAGCCGTTGCTGCTTCAGGGCACTGCCTGGAGAGCCCTCTGCCAGGCCATGTGCTGCTGGTACATGCTGGAAAGTGTCACATATTTCAGAGCCTCCTTTCTGCTAGGGCTGGGCATTCCCTGACACTGGTGTGGGACAGGATTCCTTCCCAGTGACAAGCTGACTCCTAAACTGAACTTACCTTCCTGTTGCTGTTGTCTTTATGCGTGTGTAAGAATGAGCCAACTGAGCTTCTTGATGCCAGCTCTAGGTCAGTTCCCCATGTATTTTGCCACCAAATTATTTTTCTAGAATAGACCAAGACCTCCAGGCAGTGTTAGAGCTGAAATGACCCTCTAAAACAGGCCCTGCTTCCCCATTTCTTCCTTCCTAACAGTTTTAATTGGAGCTCCTCATATTTTTCCTTACTGATTGATGGCAGTGAAACAAATCATGTTGCTTTCAGAGGTTTGCAGTGTAAGTAAGACAACATATGTGCTTGTTTGCATCTTCTTGTATTTTCTTTAGGCATAAATGAAGCACATTTGTAAGGAGAGATATCTTTTAATATCTCTGATCCGTGGACCATCTAGCTGCAGTAGTCCTGTTATTTCACAGGAGAGATCAAAGCTTGTCTTAGCACTTGAGCTCCACTGTATGCCAGTTCCTACGCTAGGTCCCTGTAGGGACACAGTAGGTCTAACCCTGACCTTCCCAAGCATGACAGCAGGAAGCCTTGTGAGTGTCTTTTTATCCCCTGACTGCCCAACAATGTTCAAGTTTAGTAGGACAGCAGATATTATGTACTCAGTGCTGCCGGCAGCCCCTGAACCACACAAGAAGGCAACACACTTGCCACCTCCGGTGCCTCAGTTTCTCTCTTTTCTCCCTGTCTTTTGGCTGCTGTATTCCATCAAAGGAGTCAACTTGGGCAGCTGATTGACTGCCAAGAAGTATCATGCTATAGGTAAAAGATGGGAAAGCTCAAGGATAAAGCTGTTGTCCTAGGTCAGGCAGGATGGAAAACATATGTGGTGAAAGCTGCTAAGGAGCGTGTTGCTGGTGAAGGCAGCATGTACCACAGACTGTCTGCCTGAGGAAAGCTTTTCCCTGTTCCCAAATCAAGTGATGGGTTTAAGTTTGAAAGCCTGGATAAGATGCATTAAGCAGAGTGCCAGGAATAACCTGCCATCTCTGGCATGGAGTGTTGCTGTTTGGATTCTTGATATTCCCACTAGTCTTGTCCCTTATTAGTAGGAGAGCTGAGCTCATGCTTTTTCTCTGGTGATTACAGCCAGCTTTGGCAGATGAGCTCTGTTGATGTCTGTTAAACTGACTTTAAGATGTTCTTATGCCACTGACTGATCAGAGTAAATGTTACCTCTTATACTCTTTGGTCGAGAAGAGCGTGGTACGCCGCTGGGCATCATGCTCTACCCACCTCATCTGCCTCTTCACAGCAGCAGAGGTTTGAATTCCTGCTCTTCCTTCACACCTCAGGTCAGGTGAAAAGGGGTTTGATGCAGCCGAGCAGAGATGATTTTCCTGTTTCTCAAGACTTTCTGACAATCTTTGTGGACTTGTGCTGTGGTTGCCAAGTGAACACAGTGATGGGTGTGATTTCTGCCTCGCTGTATTGTGTCTTGCGCTGGAAAGAAGAAAGGTCTTCCCAGCTAGAAGGTCTGAAGTTGCTTTCAGCTATGTGGGTTAGCAAGTGAATGTAGATAATACAGTGTTAGGCTGACTTGCCTAAAGCTGGTTGAGTTATTTGCAAGAGGTATATGTATAGCTCTGTTTCTCACTTAGCTGTGACCAGACCAGATGGGCTCCTGCAGCATTTGGGAATACTGGTGTATCCCAGCTCCTAAGCCTCCCTTCAGAGTTTAGGTTCTCTGGGCAGTACTGCTTTTTGGTACATGGTAGTTTGTGCCTGGGGGGAGGAAGGTGTTCCCTTGGGCTGAGTTCTGGGTTCATGTTTGCACCTTTTCTTCCCCTTTCATCTCTCCTTTTAACGGCCTTTGCTTCCAGCACTGGATTCAGGCTGTTTAGAAAGTGGTCACTGTGATCTCCACACCAGGCACTTGAGAGACCTGAAATGAGCCATGGGGGCTAATGGAGTCTGTTCATTTCCCTTGTCCTTTCTTATGAAGTACTCTAGCCTGTGTTAAGCTGCATGTGAAGTAAGTGGAGATTGTGCCTTAAAACACTCAGTGGAGTGGCTCACCACTCATGTGGTGGCTCCAAATGCAAGATCACTTAATATCCCATGCTAAGCCACTGTTCTGGGAACCCCAGCAATTTTGCCTTAATCAGTTTTAGTACTTTGTGCAGAGCAAATAACTTCTTAAAATGCAGAGGGGAAGAGGCTTCTCAGAAATGGAAAGGTCTTGCTATCAAGAGCTCTTGCACCTTCTCCCTTTCAAGTGTGTGTGGCCACATAGTGCATGTTCAGCTGCCCTTGCCTTCAGAGAAACTGATGGCAGGGCAAGGCAGTGACATTTCACAAACCTCAACATAGATGGTTTTCAGAGCTTGTGTGCTTCCCAGGGCATTTTCTACTTGAGTGTGCTTTCTCTATTGCAGGCGTCTCTCACTCCAGTGAAGTCTGGAGGAGAACTGGAGGAAAAACCGAAGCCGAAGGATCGAATTGCATCTTGTCTTTTGGAGAACTGGAACAAAGGAGAAGGCCTGGGATATGAGGGAATTGGCTTGGGCATTGGGCTACGAGGGGCCATCCGACTGCCATCCTTCAAGGTAAAAGCAAAGATCTCTCTTCATTATGCTTGTATTCCTTTCCAGCCTTATCTTTGCATCTACCACTTGCATGCATTGTCTGTAAAGGATCTTCCTGCTCCGCAAGGTAAGTGAGACATTTGGCTGTGTTTAGGGCACAGAATTTCAGCATGATTGTAAAATGTGCTTCTGCTTGTGGTGCTTTACACAATTACTGATTTCCTTAGAATATTCTGCAGTTTGGCAGCTGAATCTCACCTGAAGTTTGGTTAAAGGTGTTCTCTGCCTATTGAGTTCACAGAATCAGACCTACAAGCACAGGGTCGCATAGCACTTGTATAAACAATGAAAAGCATCTTAAACAAAGTGCGGGTTAGGGGAGGGTAGTGGCCTTCCCTGGAGTCAGGCTTTTGAATGCACGGAAAGTGCAAGTGAAGGTTTGGGCTGAGGGATTCTGCAGCCTTTATTTAGAATAAAACTTGCTTTGGGCTTCTTTAAGATGCCATAGGCGTAGGTTCTCTTTCTGTTCTGCTGCATCTCAGACAAATGGATCTGTGGGGAGTTTTCCCTGTCATCTTCAAAGTGTATGGTGATGACATGCACCGTGCTGGTACCCGGAGTGTTTTGATGCAAATTGAGGAGATAGTATTTTATTCACAGTGAAATTTTGTTTGGAAGCAAATAAAGGGATCAAGAGCTAGAGAAGTGTCCCTTGGTTTCTGGTGTAAGTCACCATTGCAAAGTAAAGCAGTAGCAATTTGCTTAAGAGGTTAATTTCTGCTGTTCCTAAATTTTAGAAATGCTAATTTTGTCTTTTGTTCAGGTGAAAAGAAAGGAGCCACCTGAAGCTGCCTCGGCAGGAGATCAGAAGAGAATCCGGCCTTCTACTTCTGTCGATGATGAAGATGAAGGTTTGCAAAGCACGTTTGTTTAAAACACAAGAGCAGATGCAGACCACATGCAAGCTGAATTCTTTTAAACTTCACAGCAGTGGGCTCACTTACAGTTAGACACAGAGTGAAGGATCTGAGCCAGACCCCTCCTTCTCACAAACCTCTCATCAACTGAGTGCTGTCTCCTCTGAATTCAGTTATCTTAAATGCACTGGTGGGAAATTGAAGCCCTGCATTGTATGAGTAGCTCATAACCTAGTTTAGTTCTGGTGATGCAGAAATGGTCACCCAGTAGAGGGAGCTCAGGTGAGTTCATGGAGAAAGCAGTTTGCCCTGTGTTTGATTCTAGGAACAAATCAAAGTTATTTGCCAGAAAAATCTATTTGAAAATATTTTAACTTTTTTTTTGCAGGTTAGAGATACAACAAAGCTTTTGAATGCCATTTGGTTTGCATTAAAAAGTAGATTCAAGTTACTTGTGCCATAAAGTTAATTCAGACTAACAACTGGTTTTGAAGTCAGAGTACAGAAACAGGGTTTTATAAAGCACTTAACACAAAAAGGCATTAAGTTTGGCTTACTTGTCTGACCTCAGTCATGCCATGTCTCCTCACTGCTCTGCCTGTTGCTTCGCAACTTTGGCCACCTGCAGTTTGCCATCCTTGGCATTTCCACACCAGTCTTGCCCTCACGCTGAAATCAGTAAGCCTCTGTACACCTGAGGACTCACACACCACATGGGAACATTGCTTCTAGTTTTGATCTTCCCAAATAACAGATTTCTGTTATGTAGTCAACACTTTTCCTGCCTTACAAGGTATTTGATGGCAATTTCCTCTTGGTTTTGGTCATCAGAGTCGGAGAGGGACAGGGATGCTTCTGATACAACATCTGACCTGTCAAAGAAGGATGCAGAAGCAGTGGGGCTGAGGCGGCGACCAGCAAGGCCACTGGAGCTTGACAGCGAGGGAGAAGAGGGAGATGAGACATCAGAGAAAGAGGAAGAGTCCTCCTCAGAGAAGGAGGAGGAGCAGGAAGAAGAGGGAAGCTTGGTGAAAGCAGCACCTGGCAAGGTGTGTTCATTTGTGATTGCAGTTCTGAATGCTGTCTGTTACTAAAAGGGGGGTGGTAGTTCCAGATGCCAAAGTTACCTTCTTACCCGTTAGGGTCTGTGCTGAGAGAACCTCAGTGAGGTTATTCACTCTTCAGATTCTCTGATCAGCATCCATGAGAGTCACTGGTGGTTATTGCAGTGACAGCCAGGTCTCAGTCAGACACTGTTCATTTTTTGGCAATGCTTTCTTACAAAGGAGGAAGAGGAGGATGACGAGGAGGATGAAGACGAGGATGAAGATGATGATGGAGATGATGATGAGGATGAAGATGAGGAGGAGGAGGAGACAGGCATAGACACAAGTGACAAGGAGGAGGAGCAGGACTCTGAGGAGGGTAAGTGATTCCAGTGGAAGCAGCAGGCATAGCCTTTGGGTCATGTGTGGCTTCCCTTTGCTTTTGTGAGCTGATTGTTTTTATTTGTGCACCTTCTTTCACTGAAGGTTGATTTTCCACCAGATAATGTATACAGGTCCTTTTAGTTGCTGCCTGTGAGGCTTCCATGATCCCTCAGTCTGTGGGTCCCTTTGCAATAGCTCTCCACCCTCAGCCCAACTTGACAGAGGGGCAGAGACCTTAAAGGCAGCTGAATTTGTGCTTTGTGAACTATGTGTGGCTGGAAGGAGAAGGGACCAGACTTCAAACAGGGTAATTTAGCTGCTAATAACTTTCTGTCGTCTTAAGTTGTGCTCTGGGAGATGGTAGGTTCCACATTTTAAAGCTGTGTGTGAAGGCAGCAGGAAAGCTTGGTACAACTCCAGGAAAGATGCAACCTACCAAGAGACAAATGTGAACAAGGTGCCAGGCAGCACTGCCTTTGCAGCTTGTGGAGCTGCCTGTTGTATTGTTGTGGGAATCCAAATACATAGTTCGTAAGTCTCTGCAAAACTAAATAGATTGGGAGGTGAGTCCTTCAAACTCACATGCTGTTACTGATGCTGTTTCCATGCTGTTGCAGTGTGGAAGTGATATTTGCACCTGTAGTGGACCCTGATTGTTTAATGAAGTCGGAAAGCAGAGCTGATGGTGATTTGTTCTTGTTGTAGATGTAGCAAGTCCGTCATCTTCCAAGGCTGAAGTTGAATCATCTGATGAAAGCGAGGACTCCTCTGAATTTGAGTCAAGTTCAGACTCAGATGATGAAGATGAGGATGATGAAGATGAAGAGGAGGAGGAAGAGGAAGAAGAGGTGGCTGAAGATCAAGACAGAGAAGCCATGGCTGCTGAAACGGAGCATGAACCTGCTAGTCATGAGGTTCCTGATGATGAGAGAGAGACTATTTTGGAACTGTATCCTGTGGATGACTACATGGATGCAACAGGCTTGGGACTGGCAGAGCCAGCTTTGGCAGTGAAAGATGAAGGCATGGAAGAAATCAAAGCTGGGGAAGGTGAATGTGGTGAAGTCCCAGAGGCATCTATTGCTGCTGAAACACTGAAACACTTGGTTATGGAAAGAGACCAGGAGACAAAACTTGCTCTGTCTCCCATCTGTAGGCCAGGTGTGTCTTTTCATGTAGTTCAGTGTTTGTTGTACACATTTCCAAGTACAGTATTCTCACAGCATCCAGTATGTATGGGTCTGTATTTCTCTTCTCTCTCTTCCTCCAGTCTTAGCTCTAGGCTAGGGGTTATCACTACAGCGAAAGAGGTCTGTGCTGAACTTTCCTTCCTAGGAAGGAGCATTACACAAGTCATCAGGTACTAAAAATACTGTGGTTATTGTATCCAGAATCTTACCCTAAGCCAGTTTAGTTGCTGTCCTACAGGAACTGAACAGTTGTAATCATTTGAGGGTGACTGATCTGATGTTGTGGCTGAAGTTCTCGATAGAGAAGCCATGGCTGCTAAAACAGAACAGGATTCTGTGCTTAATGAGCCACTACTGGCTCTTTTTGTGTTTAGCACTGCAGCAGGGTGTGACTGAGGAGAGCTATATGGGGCAGGTGAATGGGGTCTCAGTGTTGTATCTGGTTCCTAATACTATTATTTGTTTGGGTTTTTTTTTTTACTTAGTCCTTTCAAGTGATACTCCCTGATTTTCTGGGAGAAGGAAGTTGTCTTCATTCAGTACAGAGTTGTATTTAACCTACAGAAATTAGAACAGGAGTGAGATGCATAAAGTTTGTCAAATTCTGCAGCTGTGGGGGAATTAAAAAGTGAGAAACTGAAGCCTACAGGGAGAGCACATGGAGTGTGGCCTTCAGTGTGAGCCTTGGCAGGACTGGTGGCTGAGGACTGCTGGGGCAGTATTTTGCCTCTTGGAGAGCTGGAAATCCAGTCCCTGCACAGGCTGTCACTCCTTGGCTGCACTGAAATCTGAAAGCCATGAAGAGGTAAAATGTTAAACTGGGCAGGGCAGAGAACCTTCTTGCCCAGATCCTTTCTGGAACAGATCAGTGTGCAGAAAGGACATAGATTTGGGGAGACCTGCATTTGGGCACCGGCTCTTGTGGAATGAGCTTTACAGGGACGCTGTGGGAACAAGCTCTAACTACAGCATTCTTCTGGTGCAGCCCAGCCTGATTGTACAGGAGTTGCAGGGACTGGACCCTTCTCTGGTTTGTTCAGCACAAACAGGGAACGCTTCTCTTCCAACTGTCCAGGCATTTTCACCTCCTTTGGCTCTCCCACTTGAAAGTGTTATTTTGAGCTGCTTAACAAGATTCACTGTTGATTCCTTTTGGACCTGGCCCTAAGTGGGTAAATAAACTCCAGACAAATGAGCCTGCTGCAGAGAGAGCAGCATATAAATTGCCTCATTGATACCATCTGAGTGTCTCCTCATTTATTACAACGGCTTCCCATTCCCTTCATGTGTTGTTCAAGAGTGTTATGCTCCTCCCTTCACTGCTCCCTCCTTGGAGAGCTCAGGGTTCTTCATGGCCTTGCAATTAGTTTTCCTTCCCACATTAGAAAAGCTGATAGCTTGGGGCTCTGACAGCTCTTCTCCAAAGTCCTCACCCCACAATCCACTAAATCTTTTTATGTCTGTACAAAAGGTGGGCAGGGGTTTTGAAAGCAGAACACCTTCGTTCTGGCCTGTGTTGTAGTTAATCCTCAAATTAATAGTGTGGGTTTTTTATGGTCCATTAGGAATGTGGTAGCGTCTAATTACTCCACACTCTGTGCCTCCGAAAGGTAAAGCAATGGGAGTTTTCAAAGCCTCCCAGTGGAATTCAGCTGGTTTGTAATTGTGGCATCTTAAACATGCCTTTAATGGCAAGTAGTGAGAAACAGAATAGAAGCAAAGCTCCTAATTCTCTTTCCTTTTCCCCCTTTTAGAGGAAGAGTCCGAACCTGCTGCCATGCTGGAGCCAGAGGTACAGGAAGGTCCAAAGCCTGACTCTCAAGATGAGGAGGCGGTGCTCTGTCTCTCAGCTCCAGTAGGAGTCTTTGGGGAACCTCTGCCCAATAAAAGCAGCTTCTTTAGCAAGTCTGAGGACAGCAGCTTAGAAGCTCGTGTTAAAACAAAACTGCCCTCTGCAACGGAGGAGGACGACCGGCTGCCTCGCACGCCTGGACTGGAGGTGATGATCCATTCAGAGGCTGATGCTCTTTTGCTTCCAGCCCACAAAGTGCCATCCTCCATGCTTCCCTTACCATCCACTCCTGGTAAGGAAGAACCTTTAGTCCCTCCAGAAAAGTTCTCTGAACACTTAATGGTGACCAAAACGTCCGTGGAAGAGGAAATTCCAAGGACTCCTGGGCGGGACATTTTGGTCAAGTCTTCACACCCCTTTGCGAAGTCGCAGAGCACGGACACTGTTCCAGCCACGCCAGGAAGCGATGCTCCCCTTACAGGAAGCAGTTTGACCCTCAGTTCCCCTCAAGTCCCAGGGAGCCCCTTTTCCTACCCATCCCAATCTCCTGGCATCAACAGTGGCATTCCTCGGACTCCTGGGAGAGATTTCAATTTCACGCCTACTTTCCCAGAGGCTGGTGCTACCATTTCTTGCCTTCTGTCTGGCAAGAAACAGTCAGAGGATGACGTAGATGAGAAACCCTTTAAAGAGCCTCTTGGTGCTTCCCTTTCGATCAGCATGAACAGTGTTCCTTCCCCTATCCCCTTCGCCAGCCCCCCACAAGCAGATTTCCACATGGACATGGGTTTGCCACCTGATGAGCCAATACCTGTAGCAGTCCTGCCATGCATGCATGGAGATGGAAGAATGCCCATTGAGGAATGCAAGGCAGAAGTAAAATCTGTTTTGCTCTCGTCAGAAGTACCCCCTGGTGCTTCTGTTCTTCCTCCCCCACCACCTCCTTCTGTCCTTCCCAAAAGGAGGCCAGGCCGACCAAAACGGTCACCACCTTCTGTCCTCTCATTGGATATGTACTCGGGCAAAACCATAGAACCTCCTCCTATGCCAGTGGCCTTGGTGGAAAGTGCTGTGGGCAAAGAGCTGCTGAGTGGACATCCTGATGCTTTCTATGGACTAAAAGACCCTGAAGCCGTCACCCTGGACTTCAGGAATGACGGTTTCCCTGAGAAAATTGCAGCTGAGACAGTTGCAGAGAAACTGCCATTTAAGGAACTGGAGAACCAGTGGAATGAAGACTTCAAGGAGGAAGAAGCTCATGCAAAACCTAAAAGACAGTGGCGAAGGCAGAAGAAGTCACCTGAGCACCTCCCAGCGATTCCTTCCCCTGAGTATTCCCCACCCCGGCCTCAGTTCAGGCCACGCTCCGAGTTTGAGGAGATGACCATTTTGTATGATATTTGGAACGGAGGCATAGATGAGGAAGATATCAAATTCATGTGTATCACATATGACCGCTTGTTACAGCAGGACAATGGTATGGACTGGCTCAATGACACCCTGTGGGTATTCCATCCTTATATCCTTTCTCACTGGCTCTCTGCATTACACAGCACGTGTAAGATGCACTAGAGGCTCACTGTGTAGGCCTTACAATGCAAAAAACTTAAGTCTGGTGGAAAAGAGCATTTGCTTACTCAAATAGGAATTGCTTGCATCAGCAGGAAATTTTAGACTGCTTTATTCCCTGAAGCTGCAATACAAAACTACTGCAGAAATGGCTGTTCCTGCTGCATTTCAGTCTATGACTGCAGGGAAAATCTGTGTGCCCCTCTTCTGGGGAGGCTTCCTTGCTAGTTTGAGAAGCTTCTGTCTGCATTTAAACCAGGCTTTCTTTTTCGGCTTGCCTGTGGAATTTCAAGTCTGCACATACAGGGCTTTAACCTGGGGCTAAAGCTTGCTGTAAAAATAATCTCACCATCTGTGCCCAAAATGATGAGCTGTGGTACCAGCAGCTTTAACTCTTTGAGTTCGAAATACTAATAATAGCACTGGTTTCTCAGCAGCACATCAGGGACAGACACAGCCCTGGGCTAGGTGGGGAATGTACTGGGGCTGCTGCAGCAAGTATGTGGGGGCCCTGGTTGGTGCTAATGAGGCAGGATCTGGCCCCATCCCCTCCCGCCCTGCCCATCACCTGGTGATCAGCAGCATAGGCTGTAGCTTTGAATCTTTGGGAGCATTTTTGGGACACAAAAGCTGTCTCAGAACAAGGTTCTGCACTTGTACAACCACCAGTAGAGATGTCCAGTGCCTAAAAAGCTGGTTTTATAATCTAGGAACTAGTAATGTTTGTATAATCTAGGGTCTAGTAATGTTTATGATCTAGGAATCCAGTAATGCTTTTAGGAAGGATATACAGGTTTATATGTTAAAGACAAATTCACCACCTTTTGTGTGTTGCTGGAGGTTGTGTGGAGTTAAAATATCACATCCCTTACCTCCTGCAAGGCACAAGACTTGATCTTAAAGGTCTTTCCCAGACCACTTGACTCTGATCCTATGAAAAGCCCAAACCACTCAGAAGAGTCAGTGATGTGATGCTAGCACTAAAAAGCCTCTCAAAAGTGCAACATGAAAGGTTAAATTTATAATTTTCTGTCTTTGTACCAGTGCAGTAGCTTCAGAACAGATTTATTTCATTGTTTAAAAGGAAATACTTTTTAAAGGATGCTGAAAATGTCATCCCTGGTAATTCTCACTCTGTGTCTGCCCCAGCTCCAATTTTCTGGTGTTCAGGGTATGTTACGACTCACAGGGAGCATTTTTTGTGTAGAACTCAGTTGTCATAGTGTTCGTGGCTGTGTTTTGGGATTAGCTGGCACTGTCCTTCCAGAAGCCAAAGACCTTCTGCCTGCTCAGTGCAGTGGCTCTTTGCCAGGCCAGCTGCAGGTTTCCTTGACTGATTGGGTCAGTGGGGTTTGAAACATCTGCTCAGGGACTTACCCTTCCCAACAGGTCTGAAGGAGCTGATGTACTTAGGCTGGTGAGAGCAGCATCTCTCTGCCTGCCCCACCTCTTAGTGGGGGTGATTGCTGCTGTGAGATCAGTGAAGTGTCTTCAGGGCTTGGGGTGGCTGCAGGGAGTTTCTGGAGGTAGAACAAAAGCATGCCACTCAGAGAAGATGGTACATCCAGATGGCTGGGCAGCTGCTGTCTGTGTACTTAAGGGGTTCTGTGGGGAAATCCTTTCTCAAACAGGTTTCTCTTGACAGCTTAACCTTTTTGAGTTTAAATTTTCATTATCTCTTTACTTTAGCTTCCCAAATCACACAGCTAAGAAGGAAAGACCGCTCTTGGTTAGCCTGTGGGCATGTGGGCTTCAGTGATGATTGTGACTTTTCAGTAGAATTTGGGTTGTTTTGCAGCCCTCCCAAAACCTTCCTAGTTTCCCAAGCTCGTGGCGTTAGCTCTGTGTACCTGTAGCAAGTTTTGCCTGATATCCACTGCTGGCTGTGTTTCTCCTTAACTTCTTCCCACCTACTAGCTTTTCTACCCCCAAGAAAAAGAAGCGAGATGATGGGATGCGGGAGCATGTCACGGGCTGTGCACGAAGTGAAGGCTATTACAAAATTGATAAGAAGGACAAACTCAAATACCTCAACAATAGCCGAGCTTTTGCAGAGGAGCCTCCAGCTGACACGCAGGTGAGAACATGTCCTGTGCTGACTGCCAAGGTGCAAATGGGATTTGGTTTTATACGGTGTCACTCACAGTGGATGCTTCCTGCCTTTTGGCAAGGAGGGAGGTGAAGCTGTTGCTATGC
This sequence comes from Loriculus beryllinus, assembly GCA_039877255.1. NCBI lineage: Eukaryota > Metazoa > Chordata > Aves > Psittaciformes > Psittacidae > Loriculus > Loriculus beryllinus. Next base: position 12,610 of record JBCJKH010059178.1, on the reverse strand, counting down.
CAGTGTCAAGTCAGTCATCCAGGAGCTGCTGGGGAGGTGTTAGTGTTTGATGTGGGATGTTTTAGGAGACCATACATTCTGCAGTGGTTTGTTGTAACCCAAAGGATTTGTCGCAGGGAGGCTGCAGGGTGTTGGGTCCGTTGGGGCAGCTTTGATCACCCATTTGTCCTCTCAGGGTATGAGCATCCCTGCCCAACCTCATGCTTCTACCCGGGCTGGCTCCGAGAGGCGGTCAGAGCAACGCAGGCTCCTCTCCTCCTTCACTGGTAGCTGTGACAGTGACCTGCTCAAGTTCAACCAGCTCAAGGTAGGTCACCCATGGATTGCTGCTTTGGGCAGGGTCTGGTTGGGAGCAGGCTGAGGCCAGGGCAGGGGACCTCCTGTCAGGTTGGTCTCACCTCAGTGATGCCCATCTCAGCCTTGGCACTGCTCTGTGTGACAGAGGATTGACTGGTATCTGGCATTCCTATATTTAATGTAATGCAACTTGATACAACAATACAACTTAATATAGTGTGCAACACAAATAATTTACCTAAAGAAATAGGGACAGAGCAGTTACAGGGAAAGTATGACAGTACAGTATGCTTACTTATGAGAAACAGAGATTGTGGCTGTAAATGAGTATATGGTGATTACAGACCTTGAGCCATCAGGGTTATGTAGAACTGAGACTGATGGCCTCAAAGGGTCTGCTTTCCCCATAGTGTGGTCGGTGGTAAAAAAACCTCAAGTAGTGCAGCTTTCTGGGACCTCCCATGACATCTATCTTGCCTTCTTGTCACCACGAGATAGAAGGAAACTAATATCAGGTTGAAGTACCCCAGTGCTGCTTGTGCTGCAGATGCTGGACCTCGGGACAGCCTTTCCCTTTCTGTGCTGTGACTGATTCAGGGTTTGGGATTTGGGTGTTTTCTTCATGCAGTTCCGGAAGAAAAAGCTAAAATTCTGTAAGAGCCACATCCATGACTGGGGCCTTTTTGCTATGGAGCCCATTGCAGCTGATGAGATGGTGATTGAATATGTGGGTCAGAACATCAGGCAGGTAAGCTGGGCTGTGGGTGAAGCATGGGCAAAAACCAGCCCTGAGAGAAGTGCTCAAGTATGACAGCAGGGGTTGGAGTCCCTGCTGTCAGGCGCTAGCTACATCACCTAGGCAGAGGTTGGCATGTGGCTTGGAGGTGCAAAGGTGGGATTTTCAGCAGCCCATAAAAACTAAGCACTCAAATCCTGAGGAGCTAAACCCATCCTGAGCTTCTGTTTTCAGTGAGGTTTGTGTTCTCTTGAGGCATTTGGGGTCATGTATCTGTTGAGTGACACAAGCAGAGCATTGTATAGGTCTCTGCTCATGGATCGCTTCTGCAACGTGCCCTGACCCATGGGGTTTTCTGTAGGTCATTGCTGACATGCGTGAAAAGCGATACGAGGATGAAGGCATCGGGAGCAGTTACATGTTCCGGGTGGATCATGACACCATCATCGATGCCACGAAGTGTGGAAACTTTGCCAGGTTCATTAATCACAGCTGCAATGTAAGTACCAGGGGTTTGCATAGAATTGTGCTCTGCCATTCTGAGAAACCTGTCAAGTCCTTGCTGACTTTGACTGGGGCCATGTTCAGAAGTAGAAGGGGGTCACAGGGTTGTGATTAAGTGTCAGTGAGCTACAGCAAATCAGAGTCTAAACCAGTGTAAAAAGATTTATGAGACACGAGAAATAAAACACGCAGCAAGACAAAGAGCACTCAGAATCCTCCTGACTGTGTTGGGAGACCCTGATGGACACTGTTCAAACCTTTCTAACAAATACTTCCTTAGACTGAATTCTAGCATTGTTATTCAGTGGGAACAATCTCCTTCTAGTGTCCAGACTGGAAAAATGTCTTCTGCCCTGGCAGTTAGAGAAGCTGCTTTCTTGTCTGCTCTGTATTGCAGTCTATACTCAAAGGCTTGGCTACCTGAGCAAATTATTAAGCATTAGTTGAGCTGCTCTTAGTCTGTGACAGACTTGGTGGAGCATCATCCAGGCTCTTCTGCCCCACAGATGACCAGAATATGGCATTTTGGGAGAGCTCTATTTCCTGGCTTCATGCCTCCCTCTCTCAGCTTTCCCTGGCTCTACACTCTGGAAGCATGACTGAAGCTATATAAGGAAAAGACTGCCCTGTTTTATTCTAGCTTGGAATAATTGTGGAGGCTGGGAAGCTATGGCCATCAGGAGCCTAAATCATTACCTGTTCTGTCACCCTTGCAGCCAAATTGCTATGCTAAAGTGATCACGGTGGAGTCTCAGAAGAAGATTGTCATCTACTCCAAACAGCACATCAATGTGAATGAGGAAATTACCTATGACTACAAGTTTCCAATTGAGGATGTAAAAATCCCATGTCTCTGTGGCTCTGAGAACTGCAGGGGAACCCTGAACTGAAGTCAAGGTTTCTCATCACACTTGCACCTTCGGCCATGTCAAAACTGTGGTAACCAGGTGTGGTTGCACTTTGCCAAATAAAAGAGGAAAAACAAAACAAAAAAACAGGAAAAAAAGGAACAAAAAATAAAAAAGGAAAAAAAATAAAAAAAGAGAGGAAAAAAGAGAAGAAAACCCCCAAGTTTCGCACTTCTGCCAGGATCATGAATGACAGCAAAAGCGCACACGCTTACGAGGACTGTTCATGTTTCAGGTGCTCTTTCCTTTTCAGATCCTATGCGCACACGAAAAGGTGATAACCATTTTGTGGCATGGTCTATCCAAACACTAGCTCCTCTGTTCAGTCCCTACAGTAATGCTCCAGAATGGAATAATGGTACCTTTTTCTTTTTTTTCAATTGTTGTTCTAAACCTTCATCTTTTCATCAATGCTGCTACCTTTTTCTCATCAGTTCTGTTGGTTGAAAAAGACATTCAACGTTTAAATGTGAAGCAGAGACTGAAAATGCCATATAGGGTTTGTTGGGAGCTTGATTGGCTGAAATTGCACAGATTTCTCAGAGTAAGCTGTAAATAAATGTAAGGTTGGTGTTACAGAGCAAGCTAGAGGCTTGAGGGGGTGTGAGTGGGGCTGTGTGTGTGTGATTGGGTGTGTGTATGTATGGAGATGTGTCTGCAACCAGACTCCAGGTGAACTGTCCTGCCTTTTTGTTAGGGATGAGCCTGAACAAGTCCCCCTAAGCCAAACACCTGGGGAAGAGCCAGGTCAGCTGCAGACCTCAACGCCTTGGGCTTGTCTCTAATATTCATATGCCATGCTGGTATATTGGGGGATCAAAACCTCTGCACCTGTGCGTGAAAAAATACATGGATATCACAACAGCTAGTAAGGAGTTGAGTCAGTTGGGTGGCTGGAGCATTGTGGCACGGTGTGTGGCCTTTGGGGATGCCTGTTTCTTGGAGACTGGTTTGTCTTGCATGCAAAAAAGGCTGAAGCTGAGATTAAACGGACAATTCAGCCTATGTTTGCACTGTAGGGATCTTACCCTCCTTGGAAGCATACACTACGGCCCACGCTTTTGGTAGGATTTCCTTCCTGTAGATGGGAAACAGGCTGATGTGTGTCTTGTATTAATTTTCTCTCATTTTTGTCTGCATTTCCCTGCCCTTTCAGCTTGTCCATGAAGTATTTGCTCTGTCCTTGAATATTGGAAATGTCTCCTGTGATAGGAAGGAGCTGCACAGGGCTGCTCTCCTCCCTCTGTTACTCAGTAACATGGCCTGGGGTGGTCCCGTCTCTCCAATAAGAACATAGTAAAAGTGTCCCTGGGAGCAATCCTCTCCTCCCCCATCTACAGCATGAAAACGAATGCTTCTTTAAATTTGGAAGGCATGTTTTGAAATGATTTTCTGATATATTTTGTCCTTGTAGATGTGCTGAGGTGAAGGCTGCAGCTCTTTGAAAGGTTCCATTTTAAAATGAGGCAAAGCGCCAAAGAAATACTTCTTTGGATGTGATCTGGAAATGTTAAATGACCATTCAGGTATATAGACAGGATCACTTTTTCAACTTGCATTGAACTTCTCCTGCTTTAAAAGTAGAGATTAGTTGTACTAAAACCTTTTCATTGGCTTTTAAGGGGAAGTTGCAGTGTCATTGTGAAATGGGGAAGATGATCTCCCCACAGAACAAATTGCACAGCTGTGTTCTTGTAGCCTTTCAAAATCAGGGATAATTGCTCTGTCACCACAGCTTCACCATCAGAGGTTACCACCTTGCAAAAGAGTTTCCTGGGAGGTTTTCCAGCTGTTACGTGGAGCTGCCAGCCCACACTGCACTTCTTCAGACAAAAAGCCGGAAAGAACAGGAACACACAGACTGCTACGAGCTGCCTTAATACTGCCTGTATTTCTGTCTGAGGTGAGGAGATTGTTGTTGAGATTTGACAGCCCATAGTCTCATCTCTTGGTTTTGGTTTGATTTGTTGTTTCCCCCCCCCTCCCTGCCCCAACTTTATAAACCTCTCCAGCAATTGGGTAACAGTGACTCAGAACTAAACTGATGAGAAGCACAAGTAGTTTCTGTCACTGAACATTGGTTGTAACTGCAGCAATGGCAGGAGCACTTGGGAGCTAAACCTGCTGCTCAGTTTTGTTGTTTTCTTTGGTTAAGTCAGGTTCATCTTGTGTTGATGCTCCAGCTGGCAGCTCTGCAGCTTGGCCTTTTGATTTCAAAGCTTTGGAAATGCACAGAGGTTTCCTGTTCCTCAGAACTGAAGCCCCTGCATGTGGCAGTTCTGCCGATGTCCTTGGCCTTCTTCCTCTCTGGTCCATCAGACCAGTGCATTAACGGTGGTTTTGTTGGGGCAGACACCCCAGATGGCTCAGCCGCTATGTACCCATTGACAGTGTTGCATTTCCCAGCATATCAGTGTGCTCTGGATGGGATTAGCCCCTGTGGTTTGCCTTAATCTTTGTTGCGGAGAGGTGGGAAGGAGGCAGGTCGCAGTCTTCTGAAACAAGATCTGCAGGTTGGGGTTCTTCACTGCATTTTTAGGAGTGCCAAAGGGATTTGGGTGCCTAAATCACTTGGGTACTTCTAAAATGGCCTGTAACCCATCTGGTTTTAGGATCCTAGACAAACAACATGCGGTTTTGGAAGAGCCAAGCTCCCAGTAGTTTCCCGGTAGGCAACAGAGCTGTTGTACTTCTGAAAAATCACATTAGTCCGGTCTCAAAGCCAAACATGAGGCTTTTCTCCCCCATAAATCTTGGCTTGCAGAGTCCTACCTGTGCAGCTCTTGTTTCAGACTCCAAAACTGCCCCATTCCCAAACCAAATTATCTTACAGTGAGGATTCTATGTGTGGTTTACTGATTTCCATGGGCTGCTGCAGTTGCCTGTGGCTGCTCTGTCCCGGCACGCTGGTGAGGTCTCATCAGGACAGGGGAGCCCTGCAGCCACGGACGTGGTTTTGGAAGGCAACCCCATAGAGATACCTCTCTAATCCCTCCTGGGCCCTTTGGCTTGTATTTGGAAAGGGGTGAGATGAGGGAAAGGCAGTAGGTGTGCGATTCACCCCCCAGCCTGGATCAGACCCAGCGTTTGCCTCCATAGTCAGCACAGGCACCCCATGGAAATAGTGGCAAGGACTAAAAAGAAACCTCACCAGCATGTGCTGTGTTACAGAGAGATTTACTGAAGTTGTTCTGGTTGCTGGAAAGCCTGTCCCCAGTTTGTTTTCACCTAAATTGAAACCTTAGGCCAAAAAGAGAGACCTTATGCTCCCTGCAGAATTCTGTCTCCCCAGGTGAAATGACCCAAGAGAACAGTGCAAAAGCTCTGGAATTAGAACTTAAACCTTTAGTTTCCCAGCGTGAAGCTGGCTGGGGTTCAGGGTGCAGATGCCTCCACGGTTGGATTTCCTAGGAAGTGAGCTCTGTGCTTGCAGGTCCTGCCTGCTGCTGCCCAACACTTCGTCTATCCATTCGGTTCTCCCCCCCCCGTTTGCAATTCCAGGTTGGTCCCAGTAAGTGGTTTGTGACTATTGGGGGATCCGGGAGGGGAAGGGGCTCATCTTGCAGGTATTTATGTTGTATAGAGCAGCTAATTTCTACAAGGAAAAACAAAACCATTTTTAAACTCCAACAAACAGTACTTTCAGTTCCGGTTTTTGTGACCTTTTTCAGGGATCATTTCAGTGCATTTCTGTATAAAATAAAAAATTAAGGAAAAAAGGATTTTGAAGTATCAAAAAGAAAAAAACAATGCATCTTCTGTACATAGGCAAAGTCAAGAATCTTCTCTTCAGACACTGTTTCTTGTAGAAACATGTTGAAAATTTTTTCGCTGATTTCTTTGTACTTCAAGAGCATGTAAATAATTTATTAAAAGTGACTATTGTAATTTGGAGTTCTTTTTAAACAGATCCCAGCTCTAAATCATGTCGAGGAGACGGGGAGGAAGAAGGACTTCAGTATAGCAAAGGAGCTGGTGGCATTTACAGCTTGTGTCAAGCTTTGTATAATGTAAATTGTGTATAAATACGGGGTTTTTTTGTCAAATAAATAGATGGAATTAGAAGCATTAAGAAACTGAAGACAAAAATATTGCCAAGTCAAGGCTTCTTCTTTCCCCTCCCCTCCGTCTGAAACCTAATGTGCAAAATCTATTTATTTCAAGCGAGGAAATGTGTACAGTCTAATAGACAACCTAAAGCGTATTTAAGCGAGTTTGCAACTGGATTGTTTTCAAGCTAATATTTGTGTTTTGTTTTCATGAGTTTCCTCCTTAATTGCCACTGTAGTAGTTGTCCAAGTGAAACGAAACACAGCGGAATGGGCACTCTAAACCCAATGGGCAGTTGTAAAAGCGAAGTGGAAAGAACAACCCCCGCTCCCAATCGTTGCAGTTTTCCGGTTGGTTCAATTCACAGTGTGAAAATAAGGGCCCTCCTTTAAAAGGAGGTAAGTCAAATGGTTTGCAATAAGTGAAATTCAATTCCTTTTTGTTCTTTTTAAGTTCCTTTAAAAACAAAAAAGAAAAGAAACCCCAACTCTGCTTTGAAGATTTAGGATTTCTGCTTTTTCTTTCGTTAAGCCAGTTTTATAAATTTAGGAATGTTTTGTGCATATAGAATCTGTCACCAGTATGTATCTTGTTTTGAAGAAAGTGTTTTTGTTGTGGATGTGTCATGCTGTATATATTTGTTCATATTTTTGTGAATTGAATACTATGTACCATTGTATTATAGTAACTTTTATAAAGGAAACCATAAATATACTGACTTTTCTTACAGAAAAATTACGTTGTGCTTAATGTACAGCCAGGGCTGCTCTTTGCTCTCAGACCCATACTGGAACCATGCGAGCTCAAGGAACCAGATCCAGAAAGAGAACAGTCCAAAGAACTGAGTATCAGCAAAGATCACTGAAGGTATCAGTTCTGGTGAGCAGGAAATGAAAGATTACTTTGAGCGACATTCTGTTGCATGAAGGAAATATGTGAGTGATTTAAGTTTATAAACTTAAAATTGTCTTAGTGTTAAACATTCTTACAACCCGTAAGAGCTGAAGCCCCTGCCACGGTGCTGGGCGTCCCTGTCCCATCCACCCTCAATGGTGCAGCCCAAGCCTGTGAGGGGTCTCTGCTCCTGCAGCCTCTACCCTGCATTTCTCTTGAGTTCACCTTAATCACTGTTTTAACTTTATGCAGAAGAAAGCTCTTAACCTGGTTTGAGTCAGAGGCCCTTTGGTTTCTTTGGTTTCAATCAGTTTATTCACACCTGAAGTGAATCCTGTTAACCTGTGGTTTGCAGGAGGGGGAACCACTGGGGTTTGATGCGGATGAAAGCACAGCCTGGAGCTGCTGTGTGACCCCCTCCCTCACTGGGGGTTGCTGCTGTGAACATGGCAGTGGCCAAAGTGGCTTCTCTGAGCTTTAGAAAAGGCACCCAGAGCAGAGGTGGATGGTGTGACTGATGGAGGAGGGACTGAAAGAGATAGGAGAGAACTTGGGCTGTAGGTGAATTCCCAGCTTGGTTCTTGGTTTTTATCACTGGCCACTATGTTGGAAGGGATATGGATACAGGACAACCTGTGTGAGGCAGGAGGCAGCAGGGCTCAGCCTGGAGGGTGGCTGGATGGAGCTGGTCTAAGGAACCTGTCCTGAGCCAAGGGCTTGGCAGGGCCTTTGGCTACTCAGGGTTTGAGCAGCTTTGATGCTGGGTAATGGGAGCAGGGAGGCTGTGGAGGGAGATGTGCAGCATTAGGAGACCTTGAGATGTTCTTCAGCAGTTGTGTGCTGAGGTCGGTGGGGTCCTCAGGCAGCACTTGACCTGCAGCCACATGAACATGGGGTAGAGGCTCCAGCCTGACATGTGTGAGGTATGAGGAACTCAAGCTGCGACAGAAAAAGGTTTAATTGTGTGACTGGGGAAGGTCCCCTTTCAAAGGACAGTGACAACACCAGAGCAATGCGCAGAGGGAGCTTTGCACGTGCAACCAGGGTCTGAGCCAAGGAATCTGTGCCGATGCCAGCAATTCCTTCTTGGAACATGGGAGAAAACCCAACCCTTCATTAACGTAGGAATTTACAGGTGTTAGAGCAAGACTGTTTCCTTGTGGAGGCTGAAATAGGTAAATCAGATAAAGTCTTGTTCCAGAACGTTGTAGCTATCCTAAACCCATGTGTTTAATCTCAGCTAATTCAAGATTGAGTCTAAAAGCAATTAAAACCTCACAAAATGGGATGCACAGAGGCCAAGGCCTCCGAGCTTTCCTCTCCCAGCTTCCTGTGGTCCTAAACCTAACAGAAAACCTTGCCTACACTACATTTAAACACTCCCAGTTGTTTCTTCTCTCTTTTTCCATAGCTGCAGGTCTTCAGCTGGGCTGGGGTAGGTGTTGAGTCCTTATGCACTTCCAACTTGGCAGCAGCTTCCCTGGGTTCATGGCACTTGGGTCTGGGTATTTAACCAAAACAGGGGCTGTACCCCAGTTCATTTGTGACTCAGCCTAGGAGGGGTGAGGCTGTTTTCTGACCCCTCTTAGATGTGCCTGGTCTCCCCGTTGGACTCCAGCACTGTCAGGTTTCCTCGTGCATCTTGATCCATTTCGATGGCTTCAAACAGAGACTTGAAGTTCCCGGCACCAAAGCCCTGTGGAGGTGACAGCAACGTGAGAGACCATGGGGTTGGGCAGCAGGTCCTTCATCTCCAATGGGGCCAGTAAAGAGCACCACCAAGAGCTGCCTGGGTGATGGTATGTGATGGCCCTGAGGTCTTAAAGCCAAGATCCTTGTGAAACCCTCACCAACCTGGTGGTTGTGCCGCTGGATGACCTCCAGGAAGACCGTGGGTCTGTCTTGAACCGGTTTGGTGAAGATCTGGAGCAAGTAGCCTTTCTCATCAAAATCCACCAGGATTTTCAGTTCCTGGAGGAAAGAAACAGGAGCAAGGGGATCCCTTTGTGTCACCCTCATCCCTGCAAAACACTCTGTGGCGCTGGCCTAGCCCCAGGCAAACTTTTTCCCTCTCAGGCCGGTTTCACTCACCGCCAGCTTGTCGATGTTCTCCTTCACTTTGATTTTGGCACTTTTCAGCCTCTCCCGCAGCATCTGGTAGTAGCTGGACGGGACATCCATGAACTGCACACCCCGTTGCTTCAAGTTGGTGATCTGCAAGGCAGAGGGAGACCCTGGGATTGGCCAGGCATGGGGGTGGTTTGTGGCAGAGGTTTGTGTCAAGAGCATTCATTGCCTGGGACAGGCAGTGTCGGGAGGCAGTGATACTTTGCCATGGCTTTGGCCAACCTTGTATGGGGACCTGCCTTACCATCTCACTTTGGGCACCAGAAACAGAAGGACCCAAGATGCCCTCTCCAGGCAATGCAGCGAGTTTGCCACCATGCAAGGATGCTTCATCCCACCCTGACCCACCAGAACCTCTGGAGGCCCTTTGGTCTGGAGAGGAGCCCAAAACCAAGTGCTCGGCAGCAGCTGGGCTCAATCCAGAGCAGCATCTGCCCCAGGCAGAGGTGGGTGATGTGCTGTGGTGGCTCAGCCCAGCAGCCCTGTGACAAGGTCTGGGCCCAGCAGGATGGGACAGGGGCTGCACTCACTGCTGAGATGATGTCGGAGGTGTTCAGTGCGATGTGCTGCACTCCAGCCCCTCCATAGTAATCAATGTATTCCTACAGGGAGAAAGTGTCAACATGTTAGTGACAGCACAGCTACAGCGTGCAAAAGTCTGAGTGGGGGCTGAAGTCATGACAGCAAAATCAGCTCAGGATACCATGAAATGAAGACACTGTTGGTGATATCAGGGGTAAAATGAGTCTGTGCTGGTGGTTCTCCCAGGGACCTGAGCAGAGCCAGAGCTGCTTTCCAATCTGCACCAGCTCCAAATCACTGACCCCTTGGTCCCTTTGCCTTCATCAAAGCCCCACTCCAGGCAGTAGCAGCCTTGATGGATCAACCACCAGCATCCACTCACCTGAATCTGAGATTTCTTTTTGCCAAACGCCGGCTCATTGATGGGCATCTTAATGGTCTCTTCGTAGTTGGTGACCACGATGGAGCGCAGGGCGCTGAACTCCGTGTGCAGCTGCTTGTCATCCACTGACCAGAAGCGGTGGAAGAGCAGGTTCTTCTGGTACCTGCCCAGGCCACAAAGGGCACGGTCAAGTCCCTCCCTCCATCCCCACACTAATGAAGCTCTGCTCTGGTTTAATTAGCCTAAGCATGAGCCCAGCACAGTGGTGCTACTGCTCCACCCCACTCTTAACAGTCTGCCACTGGGACCATCTGGAGGTCAGGCTGGTTCCCCACAACGTGGTCAATGAAGTTGAGTTTGGCACTTGGTCTGCAGGGGGAAGCCAGGGGTGACCCTCAGCTGGGCTCGGGGCACACCGCAGCACAGTGGGGTCCCATCCAGCTCCTTGGTGGCACATCCCATGGGCACACAGTGACAAAGAGCCAGGCAGAACCTTCTGGGAAGCACTCACAGCTTTGGCAGCAGGGGGTCCCTGAAGAGGGGCCGGTGGTACCCGGGCAGGAAGAGGCCTTTGTAGTTAAGCTTCTCTATCAGGGTGTGGGTGGTGTCACCGTACTGCAAGAAGGGGAAAGCTGTTCTATTGTGGCTTTTGGGGGACCTCCCGGGTCCAGGCCACTCCCCAGTCCCTGCTCTGGCGTGGGCTCAGCTCCACAGCTCCCTGCTCTCACCGTCTGGATCACCGCGAACTTCACCTTCCCGAATTTGTCCTCCTCCACCCAGGGCTCCTTCAGCACCGCGGCACCGCGCTCCTTGGCTTTCTGTGCAGGAGGAGACAGGCCCCTTGTGCTGCAGCCTGAATGGGCTGGGGGGGGCACATCCCCAGGCCCTTCCCCACCTCTCCTCACTGTTTCAGGGGGTGGGATGGAGCCACAGGACTGCCTTACCTGCACAATGAAGTCGCAATCCTCCACCTCGAAGGCGATGTCCTTCACCCCATCACCGTGCTTCACCAGGTGCTCACCCATCTCTGCCCAAAGCCAGAGCAACCACAGCCATGAGCAGAGCTGCTCTGCTCCATCGTGGCCATTTCCCCCCCACAAGACACCTACCCTCATTGCCTGGGTTGAGAGCAGATGAGAGAACAAACACGATCTGGCAAGGAAGAGAGAGGTGAGCGATGGAGACTTCGCAGCGTGGCTGCAGCCCCAGCCTTGGGTAGAGACACCTCAAGTGCAGGGTTTAATGGTGCAGATGTGTTTTGGCAGCACCCACGTGCCCAACAGCAGCTCATCCCCCCCTGACTTCCACCCTGGCAGTGGCATCAGCCCCTTACCTTGTCCTGCTTGATGACGTGTGACACCACCTCCCTGCTGCCCGTCTCCAGCCCCCGGTACGCCAGCTCCTCAAACCCCAGCTTGTTGCAGTAATAGGATGCAGCCTGTGGGCAGGTGAGAGTCCCCCCCCGTGAAGCCACATCAGTGCTGGTCCCTCCCCATTTCCACGGGGCTCCCCCAAACCAGAGCATCACCAACAGCCCATGGGTAACAGCCACTATGGTGTGTGCATGGCCATTGGCAGGTGGGGAGCTGTCACCAAGGGCAAAACGTTCCTGCCTGCATCCTGTTCACCTGTGAGGCTGGGTGAAAAGCAGCTCAGGTTTGAAGCAGAAGGGTTTTAAACTCAATGATGGCTTTTAGCAGTGAGTGACACTGAGCTGCTGCCCTGAGGCCTCATTGCTCTGCAGCCCCGTGGCCATGCCCCTGCGCACACCCCCGGCAGCGCCCCTCGCCTTGCGCAAGGGTGCTCAAGGCCGCTGCCCGAGGCCATGCCGGTGGGACAGGGACAGCTTTGGGATGCAACGCCCCCCCCAGCAGCCAATAACCGGTGTGTGCCCCACACCCAGCCCCAGGCAGCCTCTCACCTGCTTGGCGTTGCCGACCCAGAAGGTGATGGAGTGGAAATGGATGAAGCGGCCTCTCAGAGGCTAAAGGGAAAGGGAAAACAGGGCTGAGAGATGTCACCATGGCCCTTCCCGCAGCACTGCTCATCTGAGGGCCAGGGAGGAGCAGCAGCTGTGACTGCAAATGCACCTGAATCACAGAGCCCCAGCCTGGTTTGTGTTGAAGGGACCTTAAAGCTCCTCCAGCTCCAACCCCTGCCACGGGCAGGGACCCCTTCCACTGGAGCAGC
>JBCJKH010059176.1:23595-40470 GCA_039877255.1 Loriculus beryllinus | reverse complement strand
TCCCATGAGGGCTGGCAGCATGGCTGTGGTGTTTAAGATGCAAAGCTGTGCCTGGCCTGCAAACAGAGAGACAAATGCAGTCCTGGAGTACTCAGGGAAAACTGTGTTAATTTTAATGAAGCACCATGGTTAGATTCAGTCGTGGGACTCTTAAGTAGCCAAACTGCAAAGAGAGCTTTTACTATTGCTCTGTTGTAGGGTCTCAGGAGTCACTATTGCATGTCATGAGGAGAACATGCCTTCCTCAATCAATGTAAGCTAGGAAGGTCTTATTTTCCAGATATATTTCATCTGATTGGATTTACCTGTAAGCCAGATACAAGCACCATAGACAGAATTCAATGGAGAAAATGAGACGCATTTCACTGGTAGATGTGTTCATTCCAGAAGCCTGAATTATTGCAGCAAGTATTTTCCTAATCACCACTATTCTGTGTGTACTCTCCTTCAGAATGTTGCATTCCCTGGAAAACTGATGCTGGCTCATGAATAGGCAATTGCTTGTTTCCTCTTTCCCTCCTGGAGGAGGGAAGGGAAGAAGGTGCCCCAAAGATGCCTTTCCACTTCTGGAAAATGGTAGCTTGTAAATGCAGGTGCTTTCTTTGGTTTTATCCTTCAGAGAACTCTAGGTAAAAAAGACTTCAAAAAACAACTCAATATAGGCTTGCCTGCAGAGGTTAGGAGTGAGATGTGCATAGGCCGATGCTATGGGTTTTAGCAGCAGTTAGGGATTCATCACGTCCTGGGAGAAGACCATCTGACCTGAAGGACATCCCTAGAAGAACATGCAGAGAGACCAATACATGGCTTACTGGAAGAGTGGGATGGAGGATTAATGGGTGATAAGGATACTCCAAAGGGCTGAAAGATACAAATAGATATCTCTCCAGTTCATAACCTGAGTAAAGCACCCCAATCCTGCCCAAGGGAGTCTGTGCAAGAGATGGGGTGATGGAGTCATGGCCAAAGAGGGGTTTAAAACCACCCACACCAGAACGAATTTGCCTCCTTGCATGGATTGCAATGGCAAGAAAAAAGCCTGCAGTCCCCTGAGCTGAGCTAGTTGTTAGCTTACATCATCGGCATCAAAAAGCTGGTTGGTCAGCACAGTGAGAGGGCATAAGTATTAATGGAAGGTAATGGCCAGGTCCTGGGGACTGCATGGGGGCCCCATGTCATGCTCACTGGTTCACAGGAGCATGACACCCGGGGCTTACCCCATTTCCAATAAGCAGGTTGGGAGAGAGGAGCACCTCTGCTTCTCACCAGGAGCAAGGCTGAATGGGGGCTGGCTGTTTCTCAACTTGGTGTGAAGCGTCTTGCCCTTGGAGTTATTATTTCACTCTGATGGGTGCTTTTAGTTGTGTTCTCTGGGCAGCAAGCTAGCCAATATATGGGAAGGATATTTTCTTTCTATTTGCAGAAGGTGAAAAACCTGAAGGTTTGACTCCAGCTCGCTTGAGCATTCCAATAACAAGATATTAAATCTGTTATGTTTGTTATGTTAACAAGCTGTGGTGTTTGCTTTAGTTCAAGACTTGCATTTCCTATAGTTCAGTATGAAGCTCACTGTACTTTATGAAAGATTTTTAAAAGCCACTGGCTCTCAGTACTCTGTTTCTGTATTTCTCCTTCAATCCTTTATTGAAGTGCTATTAAAAAAATAAGAAGTTACATAAAAGAACCTGTATCTCTTTACCGCAAGTGTGCTGAGCGGGATTACCAACTCAATGAACCTTTAAAAAACATTTACTGACCCGTTTACCTTCCTGAAATTGATGTATACTTTATATGCAAGCTTAAATTAATTTCCATATTAACACTACTGTCAGTAAATACAAAGGGCATGAAGTCTCCCTTTAAGAGAGAGAAATAGATCAAATTGCATGAAATGGTAGCAGATGTTATTTTTCCCCAAGAAATTCATTTAAATGAATTGCATAAAAAACCTGCAGAAAGAATGGGGGAACTAAGCCTATGCTTCTTCTAGAAAAATCAGTTTGCGGCAGCTGTGTTCTGGAAACATGGCCTATTATAAAATAATTGAAAACTCCAGTTTCTGTAGTAAGGGGCCCATTTTTAAATACAGTTGATCTACTGGTAATGTACCCAACAAAATGCAGAACAGTGAAAGCAAAGTCATTTTCCCAACCTGCAGAGAGTCCTGCCCCAATCTCAGAGGCCATTTTTTGTCAGATGACTTCCAAGGATTTTTAAATCTATCCTTAATATTGCAAGAGAAAAATACGACTGCCCCAAGCACCCAGCCATAGCTTTATCGGCAGCTTGGAGACCGCATTTCCATAGCAGAATTTCTTTCTCCCTGAACAACCACTGTATCTTCAATGCCATCCGCACAGATACATCCTGCTGCGGCTTTGCCAAGATCTCACCTGTGCTCAGGTAAATGTTTATCAGGCTCCCATTTTCCTATGTCTGTCTGGTCTCAAACTGCAATGTCTGCTGTTTGTGCCTAAAATGGGTTTTCATAGCGCTGTGTACAACCTGGCAGAGTGGTGGTTCTTTGAGCAGTTAGCTCTTCCCTCTCCTGACCCATGGCTGCTAAGCATCTCAAATACAACTGCACCTCCAAGACCAATTAGTGCAACAAGAAATAAAGAAATATCTGGTCTGCAGGTTAAAAAAGAGGGAAGAAAGGGCAGCAAGTCAAAGGAATGTAGATATAGCTTGATTTTTTTTCTTTCTGCCATTGCTTGTGTGTTTTAACCTAACATTTAGCCTGACTGGGATGAAAAATGGCAAGAAGGTTGTGGTTGAGAAAAAGAAGATGAAGGAGCAGTTCTCTCTGTTCTCAAGAGATCTAACAACCCATCTATGTAGCGCCAGAGAAGATAGACCATCATCCTGCTTCCTGCTAGTGGACAGTTCCCAATCTGTGCCCCAGCTCTTGCTGCCTGTCACATCTCTGTTCACATTCACTTTGAAAATCTCATCACCCTAGGCAGAAGCAGAGTACACTCCAGGAATACCTTCTCTGTCACTGCTAAAGTAGACTGATGACAAATTCACCCCTTCTTGACTAAGATCACTTTCTCATTGTCCTGACTTCAGCCAGACCACAACAACCATTAAACCACGACACTCATCCTCTTATCATTACAGGCAGACCCAGTAAGTAAGCTCAGCTGTGTCAGCTTAGTGGTTTCTTTTTAACATTGTCAGGGAAATAAAACCTGCAGATTTCCTGGTGCTTATCACAGGAGACACTTTTCCAGTAACCTGGCGAGGTCCTTCAGAAGGGTCTCAGCATGGTAAGTAAGAGCAAAAGCAATTGCCCTTTATGCGGGCAAGAAACAATGGTGAAGAGCTGAGTCCCACAGAGGTAGGATGTACCAAACCCCCCCAAACCACAGCGTTTCCAAAAGACAAGAAAGCAAACCTAAGTAATCTATTCCCTGCAATGAAAAACACATGCAGTGGAAGAGATCCTTAATTGCAATTCATCAGAGTTCTGCTGATCTCAGTGAAGGCCTGTTTAGGAGCCTGGTTGACAGTCCCTTGACAGGCAGTCCTGAAGGGCAACGGAGTCCAGGAGGGCTGGGCATTCTTCAGGAAGGAAGTCTTAAAAGTGCAGGAGCAGGCTGTCCCTGTGTGCCAGAGGGGAAGAAGCCTGGCAAACAGAGAGCTTTGGCTGGAACTCAGGAATAAAAACAGGATTTATGACCTTTGGAAGAAGGGGCAGGTAACTCAGGAGGACTACAAGGATGTCGTGAGGTTATGCAGGAAGAAAATTAGAAGGCCAAAGCCTGACTAGAACTTAATCTGGATACTACAAACATGTTTCTGTAAATACATTAGCAACAAAAAGAGGGCTAAGGAGGATCTCCATCCTTTATTGAAAGCAGGGGGAAGCACAGTGACAAAGGATGAGGAAAAGGCTGAGGTACTTAGTGCCTTCTTTGCCTCAGTCTTTTGTAGTAAAACACGTTGTTCTCCAAGTACTCAGCTCCCCTGAGCAGAAAGACAGGGATGGGGAGCAGAATGAAGCCCCCCTAATCCAAGAGGAAATAAGCATCTACACCACTTAGACACACAAGGCTGCTGAGGGAGTTGGCAGAAGGGCTCACTGAGCTACTTCCCACCAAAGCCTACAAGAAGGACTGGAAGAGGATTCAGGGAACTACAGGCCTTTCAGTCTGACCTCAATGCCAGGGAAGGTTATGGAGCAGATCAGCTTGAGTGCCATCACATGGAACATACAGGACAACCAAGTGATCAGGCTCAGTCAGTTTCACGAAAGGCAGGCCCTGCTTGACCAACCTGATCTCTTTCTATGAAAAGATGACCTGCTTAGCGGATGAGGGAAAGGCTGTGGATGTTGTCTAACCAGAATTTAACAAAGCCTTTCACACCATTTCCCACAGCATTCTCACAGCAGAATGATTTTAGTAGAACTGGTGGGGAATGAGGGACAATGGCTGTGGAGGTCCTGGAGTTTGAGCTCAAGTGAAGGGGTTATTCTCCATCTCCATCAGCTGCGGAAAGGGCTGCCTGCTACCTTCAGTGCCCTGGGGGTAAGCAAGACACCAGGGATTCCATTTATGTCCCTTGGCAGTGGTCTTCCCTGAAGGCCTGCCCCTCCTCAGCTTTCTGGCTATGGCTTTCGAACAGGATAGTAAAAATTGCTCCCAGGGCCAATATGGGAGAAGCAACCCAATGGGAGCATCACAGGAAGTGCTGCCTCCACAGTCACCATCAATGGAATTTCCCATAGGGGCTGGGGGCATGGAAGCGGGGAGATTCCCATTCTTACCTCTGAGATGTGTAGAATCACCAAGGGGCCAGAACAGCCAAAAACCTGCCAATCAAACATCCAGTAAATGCAGGTCCCACTCTTCTCGCATCTGCTCAGGAATAGAGGACTACAAAGAGCATCACTTAGGTCCCATTAAGGGCACAGCTGGCAGGGAATATCTTGTCAACCCTGATATTCTGAATGTGCAATCAATCAGCTCAGGACAGTTCAGCACTTCAGTAAAGCATTGTCTGGCTCAGGTAGCTGCATAGTAGCAGCAGTTGCGTGTAAGGGGGCAAGAGGTTAGGGATGCAGCTTCTATTTTAGAAAAGTGATAAACTTCAACAACTCTGTCCAGAAATATGCAAGTAGCAATAAATTGTGAATTTTTATTTTTCCAACATGTTTTGAACATAGTCCATGAAAACAGCTTTAGAGTTTAGCAGAGGTTTAAATAATTTTATTATATGTGAAAATAAAGATACATCTTTAGCATCTTGTCTCACATTCGGAGGAGACAGCTGCAACCTTGACTTTCCTTCAAGCAGCATTTCCCTCCACAATGGCACATTCTCTTTGTTCGTGTTTTAAGACTTAAGTGCCTAACAGCAGTCAGAGACCAGCAGAAGCATCTGTTCAGCAGTGGAGCATTTCAGTCATAAGGAGAAAGCAATAAGCAGGCTCAAGGATTTGAAGAGAGAGAAAGAGACCAAAAGGAAGAGAAGTGAAATCTTTTAGTATAATTGAAAATAGGTTTACTGCTTTCTTCGCCTTGAAACTGGGTTATCACATTTCAGAAATTTTCAGGCCCATTTCTCACTTTATTTTTCAGCCTTCTGGCTAGGGAACAAGCTCCAACTTCAAGGTATAGTCCTGGAGGCAATATATATCTCATACCATAGGAGATACAAGTTAATTTGTCTCATTCTCTGGTTCCTGAAGCTCAAATGTGTTAAATGGGAGAGAAAGCAGTATTTCCAACTAAAAATGGATGCCCAGAATCTGATTTTCAAAAGCTTCTCAGTCCCTTGAAGACTCAAAAGGCCTCCTCCAGCAAAGTTTGGCCTTTAAAAAAGGGAATGGTCTCACTGACTTCCCACAGAACACCCACAGGTTTTACCAGTGACTTCTGTGATTTGTTGGGTTAATGCCTTAATGGATTTAAGCACTTGGATGCCTCTACATGCTCCTGAAAATTAGGAATTGCTCTCTTTTCAAGCAGAGGCATGAAGAATCAGTATCTGGCCAGACCTACTACAGAAGAACATGGTGTTCTCAAAGTCAGTGGTGTTACACAAACTCATCAGACTTTTCCAGCCACTTGCAACAGCAGACTTTTCCACATGTGCAACCATGCATTAACTTTTAGCTCCAAAAATACAGGGTTTATACAGAAAAAAGAAGAGATCTCAGAGTTTCAGGGAGTTTTTCTAAGTCTGCAGGGCTGGTGGGGTACAAGACCATGGTGGGCATACCCTATGGCTCTGCTGCGCGTTCCCTGGGTGTTATGACTAGAGCTGGCTTGGTGCTGGAGGGAGACTGTGGCACAAAGAGTTTGGCAACCTAATGTGTTTCAGCTTTGAAATATGGGAAGGGACTGCCCCGGACAGCCAACTTGCTGTGGGCCCCACAGGCTTCTGCTGCCACGGGATGAGCTGGGTTCAGTGGAGGGGGCTGCAGCCTGTGCTGCAATACTCACTACCAGCCCTCATCACTTGGAGCAGGAGCAGGGAGCCCTGCCATATGCATTCCTCCTATCCAGCCCCTCTCCCAGGCTGATCCTCCTTCCTCTGCCAAAAGACCTGGCCTGCTAATCCTTAGGAGAAGATGATGTTGATGCCATCAAAAGTTGTGGGAAAAGCAGAGCCTTTTTCCATTCCCAGCTTCCTGACACCTCAAACTCCTTTCAGCATCTCCTCACCACAACGGTTCCCCTGAAACCTCCAAGGTCTTGCGAACATACACCTTTCTCTTTCCCACAATCTCTGCAGCCCCTCTTTGTCCCAAGGGTCACCACAGACTGACTCTCCCCCAGGTCTCACACTCCCCTTCCCACTATTCTGAGTCTTCTCTGTTTCATTTTAGCACTGGCATCAAACTACATTTTTCTTACTCTGTGAAGAGCTGTGGCGGGTTTGGGTAAAATCTGTTATTTGCGCTGCCTGAGATGAAATGCTCTGCAAATACTTTACTCTTCCTGGTTTGCAACCCAACCAAAGCCCTGAGTTTAGGGCTCAGTGCTCAGTGTGGTCTTCAGTCAAAGGCAATTTCTGCTGCTGACTGGAAAGTGAAAATTCAGTATAGCCTCCATGAAACCTATAAATCACTGCAGGCTTACAGAGGAGCTTTACGGACTGTTCAATCCACCTGGCTGCTGAGACTCATACATGTATAATTTTACAACATTTCCAAGCAAGATAAGGTTTGTCTGTTTTGCCTACAAATGTCTTACACCGCTTTAGCAGTAGCACAAAGTCCAGAACTGGTGAAAGCTGTTGCTGAAGGAATTGCCTTATGCCAGTTTGTACTATCTGAGATGATCTCTGTCCAGTATATATAGTAGCAATTATAGAGCAGGGTGCACTGTATATCTGACAAACTGAGCTGTGGCATAATCAATAAACTTAATTACCTATCACAGCCTGCTCATGTATTATACAATTTTAATTCAATTATAACTCCCCAAAAATGATACGTAGCAGAGCAGATATATTTATCACTGAGGTCTAAATCAGCTGTGCGTGTCAAGGCTGACACTTATAAATGAAGACATTTATAGTTTCTGGAGCCCAAAAAAGCTCGCATAAAGAAGCACATTCTTTTCTTCTCAAAATAACTAAAAATGATGTGTCAGTGATGGAGGATTCTCTGCCCAGGAAACAAGTCCAGAACCACAGTAAGTAGCACATTGCTTCCCTACAGCCCTGAGCATAAAAATCAACCCTCCCTCATACAGGTGGTGGTAGGGGGAATCACAGAATCATCTGCGAAGCAGCCAACAGACTGGCCCTGCCTCCACCACCCTGGACTCCAGGGTGGAGCAAGTCTAGAAGATGCCTCCTAACACAGTGGGTCCAGAAACAGTCCCCAGCCTTCCCAGTGCAGTCACCTCTCTTTTATCTCCCTGGCTTTCTCTCACCAGCACTGAGAACAGCTTTTCCCATTTTCTGCATGTCTTGGGCTGTAGGCTGGGGGGTGGGTTAGGGGCTGTTGCTCTAAATATGTCTTCCCTATGACAAATGCACCAGGATGTTACACTCTGAGGAATTAAAAATTACTAGCTGGCAAGGAGCATAAAGCTAATAGCAGAAAAATTAATCAGGAACAACAGCCAGGGGATTCACTGAACAACTTAAAACCAGTGGGGTGTCCTGGTCACCGAGGCAAATCCTTTGCTATTGTAGGCACCATGTCCCATAATCATATTCACAAATGTATTCATGGCCTGCTTCTACCCTTTTGTTCTTGTGCAAGTGATGTCCTTCAGCACAACAGCTGTTTTCCTTCCCTGGTGTCTACCCCCAATATGTTTATAGGCAGCAATCAGACCCTTTGTTTTGCCAGCTTTAACAAGGCAAGCTCCTCCTCCTCCTCCTCCTGAGTGAGGCTGCCTGTTCCCTGTAGCATTTCCCTGGTGTATTCCAGTTGATTTTGGCTTTTATGGATGTGGGATACCAGGATGGCATGGACAGATGGAGCTCTTACTGGTGCCTTCTGCACCAACATGGATCTTTCCCTTCTCTTGTGTGCAAAATACCTGGCCTCTGAATTGCTTTGACTGTTGTATTTCTTTTACAATAGCACTAGGTGGTTGCAATCATTGTTACATCAGGTTTGACAGAAATCAGTTCATGCCATGCCTCCCGACACTTGCCATCGCAATCCCTGCCTAGGTCCTTCCAGAGGCTGTCTGAGCTACAGTCTCGCAAGGATGGGCCCATGCTCGAGTTAAAAATGTCATCTTGTTTCTTTCTTCACCCTTAGGCGAATCCTAATTTAAAGATCTATTTGGGGGTTCTGGTCTGGATTAGGGTTTTATTTGCTGGTCTCAGTTGTTTCTGTCTAGTGGCAGTGACTATAATGCAGGATGCGCGGGATGGCCTGCAGCCATCCTGGAAAGAGACACGGCCACTCTACAGTGGTGGGAATCCAGCAGGGAATTTCCAACTGGAATTGTTTTTTACTCTTAGCACCTTAAACCAAAGTCATTCTTCATCCATGTCCTATTCCCACAGTTCATGCAGCCCTGTTCCTCTGTCTGTCTCTGTTCCTCTGTCTGTCTCTGTGGAGAACTGCCTTTCCTGCACAGGACAGCTGTATCCCATGTTTTCCTGCCTTGGCTGTGCGAACAGGGGAACCCCAGCAGCCGTTTCAGCTGGAAGCCTTCAGGCAGGGCTTCTGAGAAAACTGGTCTAACATGCCAGGATCTGAGACAGCCAAAGGGCCTTGAATAAATGAAGCTGAGGGAGTCTCATTCCCTACAATCTCCATCTCTTCAAGACAGAGGTGCCAAACACCTGCCCTGTTGGCTCAGTGCATCAGGACGGTTTATGTGCTTCTATAAATTGGTGTTATCTTCATCAAGGAGAAAGACTGTACTGTGTCAGCTGTGGCTGAGGCTACCAAGACAGTTTGCAGAATTAAAACAAGCCACTAGGGCAAGATATAATTTTCTTCTTCCCCATTCTGTTAATTTTTTCATGTAAACAGGCATGAAAGCTACAGATTTTCTTGGCTTCAGCAGTACTAGACACAGTGGCTGATGTAAGCAAACAGCGCACCTTCCTCTCCCTTGCAAATCCTCTGCTTCTGCAGAATCTGAGCTGCCATTAAAAAGAAAAAAAGAAAGAAAACCCCCCCCCCCCAAAAAAAAGAGTTTCCAGCCTTTTTGATTGCAAATTAACTCGCAAATGTGAGCAAAGCGTAACGGATGCTGTGCAGGCTTCCTGCCGCTCTTGGCAGCCTGAAACAATGGCTCGGAGATGTGTGAAATCTGCTGCCCTTGTTAATGCACCAGCAGTGCTAATGTGAATACTCAGAGATAACCCCAAGCCTGACAGCATTATAATTTCACGTTATGGGGAGGAGACTGAGTCTAAGAGGAATTGGAGGCCTATGGTGGATAGAGAGTACTCACAGGGAAGAGGACAAAGGGAAGAAAGACAGCAGGGGTGTCTGAGGGATCAGAACTGCCACCACTTCTCTTGCCTGGTTCTCTTGGGGGCTGCCCATCTGGCTTTCCTCTATGGTCACACATAGTCATTGGGAGGACTTAGTGCTAATGATCAGTTACTAAGTGGTTGCCCTGTCACTCTACCTGCTCCTGCTCCCCCATGCCTCTGACACCAGCAGGACATGGTTGCACCTCCAAGAGTAGGACAAAGATTGATATTTATAGAATACTCCTCAGACAAGGGTCCAAAGACTTTCTGAAATACAACTGGTTGCTTAGACTCAGGGTCTTCCCCATTCTTTGTAACCTAGGACCAATACATTGGGTATAGACTAAGAACTGGGGATAGTCAAGAGTCCTTTTTAGAAACTCTGAGAGGTAGAAAAAGTATAGATAGAGTAGACAGGGAAACTCAGAGAAGGCTTCTACATTGCCATTTCTTTCATTTATTCATCTTTCACCTGTGGTAGGTAGCAAGGAAGAAGATGAAATGTGTGGGAAGATCTCACTGGTGACAGATGAAGTGTGTGTGGGAAATTATTCCCTGTACCACATGCTGCCCCAAGAGAGGTACAAAGAAAGGAAATAAAAGGGGCAAGAGGCACTTTGAAGAGTCTGTAAGAATTGGAAGAAAGTTGGAAAAAGGGATGTGATTACTGCTGTGTTTGGAAAAAATCTGTACTTTGACAATGGCAGGAGGACTTCAACAGAGTGATTATTATTATTATTATCATTATTATTATTATTATCATCCTTTCAACAGCAGAAAGGATAAGAGAGGGGCACAGATCAAGTTGAAAGTCTAGGTAATGCATTTTGTCAGAAGCATTTTGGATGGCAGGTAATAAGGCAGAGGGGCTGGAGAATGGAAGAGATAGTCATGTGTAGCCTGGGATAGCAAGTCTGAGATGCTGTCGCGGTTTAAGCCCAGGCCGTAAGTCAGCCATGCAGCCCTCTCACTCACCCCCCTTTCTTCCCATCCCTGCCTCCCAGCTCCTGAAGGGATGGGGAGGAGAATCGAAGGAATGTAACCCCCATGGGCTGAGATAAGAACAGTTTAGTAACTCAGGTATAACACAAACCACTACTGCTACCACCAATAATAATGATAAGGGAAATAACAAGGGAGAGATACGATACCACCTGTTGATACCCAGCCCGACCAAGCAGTGAACCAGCCTTTCCGGGTAACTCTCAGTTACATCCCAGGCATAACGTGCTGTGGTACAGAATACCCCTTTGGTCAGTTTGGTTCAGGTGTCCTTTCTCTGTTTCCTCCTGGCTTTCCCTCCTCCCTGGCAGAGCATGAGACTCACAAAGTCCTTGGTCAGACTAAACATTACTGAGCAGCAACTAAAAACATCGATGTTATCAGCGCTGTTCCCAGGCTGAAAGTCAAAACCGCAGCACTGCACCAGCTACTAAGAAGGAGAAAAAAATGACTGCTACTGCTGAACCCAGGACAGATGCTATAGGTGGGTGGAGGTGTCTCTCAGCTGTCTTTGGATGGGAAGATTCAAAATCTGACCAACTGCATAAATAAATATGGTGGATGTGTCCTAGGGGAGGAAAGAGTCAGATCGACCCACAGGGTAACAGCTTGGTAAAAATTAAGTGGCTGGGAGACATTAACCAGGTTTAAAATACATAATGTAAAGAGACTTCTGCAAATAAAAGCAACCTGGCACTTCTGCTCTCAGATGTAAGGATATATTTATGGTGATTACGGTGGATGAGCAGCGAATGTTCAGTTTTTATATTTTCTCTCCTGACATCTATTCTGATTTGCAAATCATAGCCCAGCACTCCACTGATTACAGGATTATATGACTAACTTCCAACAGAAAAAGAGAAATCTGTCTTTTTCTGCTTGAGATGGAAGCAAAGTCATCAGAACTGAAGATTTGGCATCAGGGCTTTGGTTTATTTTCAGCTGAATATTGAGAATTCTGGGCAAACTCAGCACAGTCCATCACATTCAGATCTTTCCATGTTAGACATAGTAAGACTCATGGCACTGACAGAATAGGGGAGAATGCTGAAATTATTAATGCCAGCAGCATTATGTAGTACTTGGTATGAACCTTCTGGGAATACTAGGAAACACTGCTGACAGGCAGTGCAGTTTTATTTATTTTTCACTACTCAATCTGTTTCCAAATTGCATGAATCCCACTTGCTAAGGCAGGATGATCTAGGGAGCGAGGGGGGAGGAATATGTCTGCGTGCAGACATTCTGCGTAAGATGTGCCTCACTGTGATGTCCTGTGTGAGTCCTCATCCCGGGTGGGACTTGCATCTGCTGCTTCATTTGATCTGTCTGCATCCTGTCCCAGAAGGATATGCATCATTTGGAAATCCCCTAGAGATCCTGAGGATAGCTTTACTCTGGCCTCTAACCCTGCATAGCCATTACCCAGTCACCTAACTTTCCTTTTACTTTTCCATAAAATTACTCTTAAGGACGTTTTGAGCATCACAGCTGTGCTGTGGGGCTAAGCTCCATGATATTGGGAATATAGGCTGTGATCATATGACAAACACAACTCCTGGGTGTGCCATGGGTCAGCATACTGTGGTTAGGGTTGGACACAGGACCACAGTGTTTGACTTTCAGCCAGAAAAGTCCCTGCTCCTGGGTAGCACATACAGTCCCAAGAGCATGGGGTGAAGGAACAAGGAACAAATGTGACTCCCTCTCCTTGTGGGAATGTAAGACAGGAGCTGGGGGGGCAGAGCAGAAGGGGGAGCTGTCAGCCTTCCAGTCCTCTGAGAAATCCGTGTGGAATATTCAACTCCTTCATAAGCCCAGTGTGGTGATCAGGGTTTGTGCAGTTCCTGGAGAACTAAATGTTCCAGGTAAGTGCTATTATTAGGTGTCATGCAAGCAGAGGTGCAGAACAAGCAAGCAGTCAGCTTTGTAACCTACAGATGCTGAATTTGAAAAGCCAGGAAGGACACAATTGAGAAGGACTGGGAAAAGAAGGTGCTTTTTCTGCAGACACACAAGCTGCCCTGATGAAGATGTGCATACGGACTGTGCAGAGACACAAGGTAACAGCAAAGGTTTGAGCTTCAGCTTAAGTGGTCTCATTTTTGGATTTGCATAGAGCAGCTTTGCAGAAAGAGAAATGCCTTGGGATAGCAGAGCTGACTCTTCACCATATGGGGAAAGAGTCACACCTAGGAAATCAGAAAGGTGCAGGGGTGGCAGTGAACAGAGAGTGCTTATTCACTGTTCCTTGTAACACAGGGCTGGCATTTCCCCTGAAGCAAGCAGGCAATAGACCTAACACTCACTCTGCGTGTGGTTTTTTTACTCAGCATATCACTAACTCACTGAATAATCTTTAATAGCCATCACATTTAGCATGCGATGATCCAGGTACCATCTGCTGTGGAAGCGGATGAAGCACAGCTTCCTGGAGCCTGGAAACCTTCGTCCATGGAGCAAACCCTCTGTGTGAGCCCTGCTCTGGATTTGTAGCAGGATGAACCCTGCCATTTACCTCGAGTTCATCAGAGTGAGAAGGGGCAATGGATGGCGAGGCAGAGTGAGCAATTCAGCTGGACCTTTGGTGACTCCTGCTCCTGTGTGCTTCGAAGGGGTTCCTCTGATATTTTACACTCACACAAGGTCGGCAGAGCAGGACCTAACCCAGGGCCTGCTCATCCCATGCTGCCCATCTGTTCTCAGTCTGCATGTGTTACTGCTGAGAATATGGACTCCAGCAAGACGATTTAGGGTGAGACTGAGCAAAGTTACTTCCCTGTCTGGAGGAGAGCTTGGAAAAAATAAGACCAAATGAATGTTCCGACATCCTCAGCCTAATGTCTGCTCTTCCCTGCAGCAGCAAGCTCATTTCTAAGTTTGGTGCTGACTTTGGACTGAAGTTTGGTCTTGAGTGGTCCCTAGATATCCTCTAGACCCTCATCCTTGTCTCCTTTGCTGACTGGCTCAGTCAGTGTAAGCTGCTGGTTAACCCAGAAGCACATATGGCCCAGGAGGAGCACAGCCTGGCAGGTGTGCTGCCAATAGGGATAGTCCAAAAGGACTTGGAGAAATTAAAGAAATGATCCCCTGCCCCCAGTAAGCCTTACAGCTGCTGCTGCCTGCTCAGCTGCTGCCCAGACAGCAGGCAGAAATGCCTGCAAGAGATGGGGAGAGGGAGGAGAAGCTCTCTCTGTCACTATGTCCAAGGATGGCTGGCATGGCCCATGTGAAAACAGGACAGAATTACAAAGCTCCCCTATGGCTTAGGAGCTTGCTTGCTAGCCCGAAAGCACTGCTGGCTGTCTGGCTAATGTCAACGGCAAGGAGCCTGGCCTTACCTCCTTCCTAAGCTGGGCTCAGGGGTGTATCCCAAAGAGCTGCTGTAGGAGCACAGAACAAAGGAAAACAACATCTGTAACCCCAAAGTGCAGTGTCCCCTGGTCCCCAGGCTCAGAGATGTACAGACAGAGAGCCAAACCAGAGTCCCTGCACCAGAGAGCAGAGATCCCCTATCTTCCTTCTCTCAAGAAGAGTCCCTGGAGACTAAGTCTAATGGCAGAAAGCAATAATTGCTACTGCTTTATCAGGACTGGTTTAGGATAAGTTCTGTTTAATAAGCATCCACATTACATGGAGCAGGTAATCAAAGGACGCTTAAATAGGAAAAAGAGGTGTGAGATTCTGAACATGGCTTTCTGGAAGGACAGTACAAAACAAAGACAAAGGCCTATATTTTGCTGAGTGTTTCCATCAGTATCTGGAAGGATGAAAATGAAGTAAGTCCCCCCACAAACCCATGACACTGCACCCTCCCTGAGATGGAGATCTCTGTGTGTGTGTACTCGTACATGTGTGCAGCCACATCAGAGTGCTACACCCAGGCTCTGCAGGAGACCTCATGCCTCACTTGGCACAGAGCAGTGAAAGGGAGTGCAGTGACCAGAAAAACCTGCAGCCCACCATTTGCATACTCCAGGGATCACTGTGTGAATAGAGAGGGATGAAATAACTGTGAATTAAGGGATTATCCCACTATGCAGAACAAATGGAGGAAAAAAAGAGAAACCATTTCCAGTTTCATTACCCTTAATATGCCATTCACCGGAGTGACTTCTTATGCCTCCCTGCCTTTTTTTGTATGTTCTCCTCAGTATAGGGTGTGCTAGTGGGTAAACAATGATCTGGCTTTGGGGGAGGAAGGCAAGATGGCTTTGGGACAGGCCTCCAAGCCTTGTGTGCACATCATGGCATCTCTGAAGAAAAGGTGCCCTTCCTTGCCGACACCAAGAGCAGTAGCTACTGACACAGGAAGGGAAAAACGTCATGGAAGAGAGTGGCTTAAAAGATGCATAAGTGAAAAAGACACATTCAGACTTCAGTCACCCTTGAATCCCCCTCCTCCTCTCCTGGCACTGTCCTCTTGAGCCTTCCATATCTCTGGAGGCAACATTTTAAAACCACAAAAATAGATGTGTGGGAATGAGGAATGGCTTAAATAATTTCAGTTTGTCCCAGCTCTCACTCCTCAGCAATCCCAGAGGCTTTCATCACTCAGCAGCAAATACCCCTGGAGGGCAGCTCATACCAGCTATCTTAGGCATTTGTAGCTGACGGAGATGATTGAGATGACCAACATGACCAAGACCTCTGGAAACGACTGTTTCTCTCTTTCAATGCAGTGAGTGAATGAGAATGACCAGTTTAGATTAGACATCCAGAGAAAGAGTCATTTTGCTGAACTTTAAAAGCCTGTATCATAATGATAACTGTCTGGACTCTCTTTGGAGTTTATGGAGAAAAAGCCACTCAGTTCTCCATGTGATTTGTTGGATCTCTTTTAGACACATTTTTTAGGATGAGATGTGCTTACGCATCAGAAGTGCCTGTTTCTCTTCATTGCCTATAAAGGAGTCAGTATGACTAGTTCAGCTGTTGACGTGTGCACTGTAGGAATCTAAATTTGGGCAGATGAATCCCACTTCCAACTTTGAGAGTGCTGAAGTTAGGTAACATGAATTCTACTGTGGGCATGTGCTACATATTTGAATAGATGCTATTTTTCAATTCACCCTCTCCTTGCAAGACGACCCCATCAGTAGGGCTATCTGTGGGAAGAGGAAACTGTGTTGTGTCATTAAAACCAGAAGACATCCAAATTCTGTACTTTTTCCTGGCACAGATTACCATGTGAGCTACACCAGACTCCCTAATCCCTCTGCTTGTAAGCTTTACCACTATTCGATTTTGAAATGTTAATTTACAGTTTAATTCCTGAATGTGCAGACAATACTTTTCAGCACTTCACTCTCTGTATTTTCCTCATAACATTTTTATGTGAACATATAATTTTGTGTCCAGATTCATTACATTTTGACTGGTTTGGCTTCCCTCCCTCCTCTGGGAACTGCTATGTGTTCCTTTCATAAATCTAAACTCTCAGGCCTGAAGAACAGCACTAATCTTTAATATGAGAGCAGCTAGTTGTGAGAAGAGTATTGCGTATTTTCTCTCCCTAATTTTCTTATTTTTCTTAAGTCTTCAGCTCTCCGCTGATGTGTAGGGCAGTATGTTCTGTTCCAAAAGAAGACATGGAAACAAATGCCTGCCAGAAAAAAAAAGCTTTTATAATCTAGTGTGTGTGTACCATTGTGCCACTGAGTAGTTTGACGCCTATTTCTTCTTGGACCACATTTTCTTCTGGGAAAGATTCTGTCACTTTGGAGACCTGAGAGAGAACCATGGAGGGCAACTATGGCTTTCCAAGATAAAAACACTCACTTGTTACTTCATATGACAAAAGTGTCATAAGGGATTTCTTGTTAATGGTAAACATTGGTTAAAAAGATTAAAAGATGCTGTTATGGGGAGGCTTGTCACCATATTCAGATCATTTTGCCTAAGAGTCTATAAATTTTAAATGGGGCAAACATAATTGCAAACACCAGCAGGAAG
>JBCJKH010059176.1:0-23495 GCA_039877255.1 Loriculus beryllinus | reverse complement strand
ACACCAGCAGGATGCTCACCACCTCCAAACAAAGGAGCAGGGAAGCACTAATGGTTCCCCAAGGAGCTCATGACTCACAGTGCAGCCCAAAGAGCAGCAGTGGTTGTTGCACAACCACATGGAACAGGGAGGGAGAACGCTAAGGTGTCTTGCTGAGGTCATGGCTGAATGTCTGGAGAGCATCTGAAGAGCTCGCAGCAGCCTTTGAAATGAACAGGAGTATTTTTCTGAAGAATGCACACGAAAGAGCCACAAACATGGAGAAAGTGTAGAACATGCACCCACAAAGACTAAATTTAAAAGATGTGCTTAGCAGGGAACACATGCATAGCATATGGATGCAGCTGACGGAAGAGCTGTTGGACTCCATTCAAAATACCACTCACAGAGCAGATGAACCGTCATAAATTTAAGCTACACATGTCACATCCTTACTGCTAAGGTTCCCTTTAGTCATGTGTGAATGCAGCTTAGTCGCTGGATCCTGGCTCGTGAACTAACTTAGTTGCTTTCTGAGCACATAAACGTCGTGGGCAGGACACATAACGTAGAGAGATTCTCAGCTGTTCGTTACCTTTTCAAGTTGTTAGTCCATGGGCTTTTTGCAGCCCCTACCTTGGCATTCGTTAGTCCTGGCACTCACTGCCTAATGGCTGTCTCACGCTGTCCTTCAGCTCTTCAGCTGCTGGCTGACTGGCCAACTTCTTTAACAATTGCTTTGATACATTTTCTTCTTAAGCTCTTTGAACTGATTATAAGCCTTCTAAGATTATATCATTGCCAAGCCTTCTACATACATGCACACATGTGCAAAGAAAGACAATAATTCAAAAAAGGAAGACAATAATAAACTTAATCTGATCTCTCAAATTAGGATGCTAATAGCTAAGTCTCTGTCCTCCAAACAATTTTCTGTATTGCAGAGCATCCATGTCTCTGATGGATAGATAAGAATGCCAGTTTACTATTCTTTGGCAATTACTCTCCACTATCAAATTTCTTTTAATCCAAAATACAACATATGGACAAACCTGGTAGAACAGGTAAACATTTATAGGACAGAAATCAGACTTTCTTCCACTTCCATGCAGCACAAGAACTGTAAAGAATTCCTCACAGCTGCTTACAAGGAATTAAAGTTTCAGATTTGCACTATCCTTTTAGAACTTCATTTTATAAGCAGCTGCTGACAGTCCATTAATTTGAGTCCAAGATGCTCTCTGAGATAGACGAAAGAAAGCCAAATATCTTTAGCTAGATAGTGCTAAAGAAAGCATTAGTTTCCATTCCAAAATGTGCTTTATCGCACATTCCTGCTGCCCCTTTTGCATATCTGTTTGACTCAAGGCTGTAGCAGCATTGTATTTAAGTGCCAATTACATTTTGGTAATCCACACAACATTTTAACAGGGAGATGAAGATTGAATGACCTCAAACCTTGTTAGGATAAGTAAAAAAACCCAGACTTGAACATTCACTAAAAGGATTTTTAGGGAAGTTTTGCATATTGCTTGGTAGTGAAGCTTTTTAACATTATGCCTAACACTCGGATTTTGTGGATGTACAAAACTGGAATTAAATTTTCTGGATTTTAGGGTTTCTTTTTCTCTAATGGGTCCAAATAAAATTAAAATTCAATCACGTATTTTTTATTTTAATGTCAGGTTTAAGCACAATACTGGTATTTGCCACTAATGAATCTATATTATGGTAGCAGCCGGTGATACCACTGTGTGATGGCAGCTTCTTTCAGGTTTGGGGCTCTATGGTAGAAACACAGATGCAGAGGCAGTCATATGATTTGGGGCTGTATGGTAGAAACACAGATGCAGAGGCATCTGTGATATGATTTAGAGGATAGCCTGCTGTTTGATGCTGTAGCTGGTGCAGGATTTGGAGGTTTCTTTGGTGGCAGGTTTTGTTGCTGATAATACTGTCATTGATCTGTGGCAGAGGTAATGAATAGAAATGGCATGAAGGACTTTTTACAGGGGTATACAGTGACAAGACAAGGGGAAATGGCATAAAGGAACAGATGGGAGATTTAGATCACTATGAGGGTGTTGAGGCCCCAGCCCAGAGAAGCTGTGGCTGCCCCATCCCTGGCAATGTTCAAGGCCAGGTTGGCCGGGGCTTTGAGCAACCTGGTCTAGTGGAACGTGTCCCTGCCCATGGCAGGGGGGTTGGAACCAGACTAGCGCCCCTTCCAACCCAAACCATTCTATGATTTTATGATTCTGTGAATGTAAAAGTAAGCTGGAGTAGAAAGCATCGGAAACAAAAAGTTTCACAGAGACAACTAAGAACAGCATCGTTTTGTTGACGATTTTTTTAAGATACTATGAAAAGGTGAGTATTAGTACCACTGTGAATATGGACATTTTCCCCAAATCTAAAATGCATCATGGTAAGAAGATTCAGCTTTTATATAGAAAGGTAGACTGATGGGCAGAATAGGCTGAAACCATTCTGCAGGAAACGGCATGGTCAGTATCATAATTTATTCATCTAAATAGAAGTGGTGAAGCTAAGGAATGGAAGGATCTAAATGCAGAGGTGAGAAATTTTGACTAAACCATGGAATGCACTTGAAGGGCAATGGGTTGTGGCCAGAGATAAGTCTCAAAGATGACCTGAACAGCTAATATTTGGAATTAACTTCAGAGCTAAAATTGCTGAAATGAAAGGCAACGAGAAAGGAAGCCTTGACAGCAA
Organism: Loriculus beryllinus; assembly: GCA_039877255.1. Lineage (NCBI taxonomy): Eukaryota > Metazoa > Chordata > Aves > Psittaciformes > Psittacidae > Loriculus > Loriculus beryllinus. The sequence goes on along the minus strand of JBCJKH010059176.1, from coordinate 20,780 downwards.
AAAAAATTGAGCTTCTGGACAAGTATTGTAAGGATGAAAAGGCCAAAATGTAGAGATGATGAGAATTAGCAAAGAACTACGTCACAAACCTCTCAAAGTGAACAGAAAGTCAAGAACAAAATGGCAGCAAATTTAAAAAGCAAGGGGACAGAAGATATAGCAACATGCTGAGGCATCGTACTGGTCCACATCTAGCTATCAAAAAGATTGTTCTTGCATTATATATATATAGAAACTCTGCTCCTAAATGTCTTTTACTTGTTTTAAATTAAATTGACCATTGTGGGCCTATATAAGATTCATAGTATTTCCACCTGCCTGGAACTTTAGACTTGCTAACCCCTAAAAAGAAGAAAACATCTTGTATTAAATTTTATAAGCAGCCAAAATGCTTTTCACTTTTTTCCCTGTAGTTTAAATTTAAATTTATGTTTCTAAATTTACATATTCAAAAACTTAATCTGAAACCTGTTTGGAATTTGGATGTCTCTTTTTATCACATTTTGTTTAAAGCAGTTACTTCTCAAATTGAGGCATCACCCCTGCAGCTACCGGATGTCAAGGGACAGAAAAAAATAAATTGCTTGAAAAAAACCTGAAGCCACATTTCTATTCTGCATTTGAGCTGCTGACATTTTCTAGATAATACCAAGAGATGTCAGAATACTGGCTGTTAAAGCAGTCTATGTTTGGAGCCTATTAAGTTGAATTCTGGGAGTGAAGGGAAATGTGAAGACTTTTAGAGGGACTGACATATACCATTACTTGCTCTATTTCAATTTCATAAGAAAGGAATTTTCTTTCTACTTTTTTTTGCCCAAGAGTTCCTCTCAAAATATGGTAGGTTGCTGAGAACCTGCAATTTAACTCTAATTCCTCTGTGTATTCTAAGACTCCACAATAGAGCTCCTGCCTTTCTGATGAGGAAGGGTTCAGAGGAACTCCCATCAGAGCTTCTTATTCTCTCATTACTGTTAGAGACCACTGCTGACCTGTCTTCCTCTTTGGCACCAATAATTCTGCCTCTTTAATGCTCCCACACTTTAATGCTCAAGGGATCTAGATGGCTTGTTGATAAAGCTGTATCTCACTGAGTTCTGTGACATACACAGAACTTTGCCACAGTTACACCAAGGTAAAGACATCTGAAAGGAGGAGGAGAGTCCCAAGTGTCTTGTTCAAGTTGCTTGTATGTAAAGCAACTAGAATGATCTTGGCCTTGCTTCCTAAGCATCTTCTTGTGTTCTCATGCAGTGATAAACTTTGAGATAAAATTGGTTTCCTGCCAGCTGAACTCTCCCTGGAGCACTTTGGCATGCACAGGTAATCTGGCAGGACATCCTTCCAGAGACCACATTCCCATCCCTTAGTCCCTTGCTCCTCTGTCCCATGTGCATAGAGATGTCTCAGCATAGACCTTCCCTCATCCACTGCACAGAGCCGTAAGCCTGAGACGTGCTAAGAAAAAGCATGAAGAAGTTAAGAGACCAAGAGCTATTGCTTCTAGAGCCAAGCTGCTTTTCTACAATGCTAGCACATCATGCTTTTCCACACTCAGAGCCTTGGAAAGGATGCATAGGGTTGGTTAGTGTGCATATGGTTGAGCAGGGTGCATATGGCTGGGTAGGGTGTATAGGGTTGGGCAGAGCTGAGTCCAGACTGACAGGCCCAGATGGACTGCTTCCAGACCTAGCTGAGATGTCTCTGCCAACCTGCTAATCTTCATCTTAGGTTAACAGACAGCTGCTAGCATTTAATCAAAGGCACCATTCATGTATATCCTCCACACCAATGAGTCTCTTAAACTGTGATGTGCTGGATAATGGAGGTCCATCAGTTGCTTCCTTCAGTTGCTCCAAGTGCCTTTTGTGTCTGCTGGTTTATAGATTAGCCTAAATATTGTTTCTGACTTCAAAGATAAGTGGATGTGTTTAAAAGCATTTGAACATCCATCACATCCGACCAAGAAATATTACAGAACAGCTTCTCCCCCTACATAGCAGTTGGCCAGAGGTTTTCTACTGAAACTCCTGCCTCAGCCTACACTTCTTTTAATATTTATGTTCCCGATTTCCCTGCATTTGTGTGCACTCATGGCACAATCCTTCAAATGTACTGCTGTTGCCTGCCTCAAAGGCAGTAAGGGTATGTGTCAGTCTGATTTGGGCTACTACAGGACCACACAGACCCTTTACCAAGCTATTGGAAACTCAGATGCAGCAATTTGAGCAACTGTAACTGCATCAAGCCATGCACATCTTTGTCTGGAAGGCTGAACCCAAGCAGAAACAGCCCAAGAAGCTGAAATTCTTTGTATATGTCCATGTTACTACCATGTGAATCAATATGCAACTAGTTTCACTCACTTTAGCTTTCCAGTGATGGTTTGCAGAAGCTAATCCAACATTTCTTCAGTTTGGATCTTTACGTTGCAACTTTAGTGATGAAGGGTACAAGTGGGTGGGAGCAGATAGCTGCTGTCTATCAGCACTTTACCTCAGATCAGCCCCTGGGAAGATCTGAGTGCATTCTAAATGGTCCAAGCCTTACTGCAATAGCTCTAGGACCCTAATTAGTTAAGCCAATGTCAACTTAATATGCAGTAAAACATGCGCTCCTTCACAAGGAAAACACAAGAACGCTTTTCACCCTAAGCAGTAGTGACTGCCTGTTCCCAGGAGCCAGTGATTATCAGCTTGTACTGGTGAGCTACTCAGGAGCGTAACACACCTCATTCTCCTCTCAGACTGGAATCATGCAGGAGATAGTCCACCAAACTCAGTTCACCTTAGAGGTACGAATGTAATGCAAATGAAGAATGAAGCCCACACAATTTCAAGGTTTTAACTCTTCTCTTCAATGGTTTTAACTCTTTTCTTAGATGGAAAAGACTGACTTGAAAATATCAATAGATATTCCAGAGGAGATGAGAGAAAAACACGTAAACACCCCCAGTGCTGAAGGCCCTCCAGAAGGAAAAAATACTGCTCAGAAACTGAGATGATATTCCAGAGGCCAAAAGAATGAAATAAAACCCTAAATTACCTTCAGCCATGCATTCAGAGACATAACTGTTATTTTGCTCAGTCCATTCTTTCTTTCTAATCAGATTAATAAATATATACACTAGGAAACATCACTATTTTGTATACATGGGAGCTGGTTTTATTCAGCATTTTGAAAATCCTTAAGTCTGCTGTTTATTTCGGTTATTTATCACTTTGCTAAGAGAATGCAGGCATACAGAGCTCAGAAAAAGATCAGAGAGTGCAGCTCTCCTCAAGGCAGTTTTTATCCTTTAATCCTCAGGGACCTGATTGAATTTTTCTGTGTTTATTATTCTTTTATAATTTCTTATTTTATTGAATTATTTTGATTTATAAATTATACCACCATGCTATGGGAAACTGTCCTCTCTGAATCACTCCTTTCGTGCCTGTGACATCTGCGCAAACCTCATGTCTGTCTTCTGCGTTTCAGCCCTCAGCCCCAGACTACTTTAGGCCACTGCATTGTTTAATATTTTCCTCACTTGGCCAAGCAGCCTGATACCAACTGCATATTATTCTGTTTGACATTAAGCCTCACATATTCTTTACAGTCTCCAAGTTCTCAGGGGCAATAGCTGTCTTTTTAAATTATGTATATAGTGAGGCCTGCATAACAGAGCCTCGAGCCTTGAGATGGCTCCCTCAGGCACTGCCACAATGCACCGTGTATTTCTAACAGCAGAGGAGGTGAATGGCCAGAAGTGTGGAATTCTCTGTCCCTCAGTAACTTTGCATCCCCGCTGGAACACACGCTACAGCTAAACACGAGTTCAATGCAGGGGTAAGTGATGACATTTAAGGGCTCATGGAGGTCAAAAGAGATGATCCACTGCTCCCTCCCAGCCTTCGATCCATGAATCTATGAATACCAATAACAGCAATTAAAATGCAGTTCTGTGAAAAGGCCTCTACAGCCAGTGCTGCAGGAACACCGAAAGAGTTTTGCTGGAAGACTTCTTCAGGAGTGAAGCTCTGCTTTCAATGAACCGGCACTGCCTCAGGGGGAGAAAACATCTGCCTGGGGTGGCGGAAAGAGAATAATGTCATCTTAACCTAGAATAATGTCCTTTTAACTGAGCTGGAGGTACAGCACCTCTATTGCTGATTCCAGAGTAGTGCCACAAGTAAATGAATCAAATTCTTCACACGTAATTTTTCAGAGTGAGCAACCAGGAGTGGTGAGCAGCATGGATGAATTTTGAGTCAGTCACCGATACTGGCGGCTGACTCTCACTTAAAATTTCCACCGGTTTTGGAGCTGCTCATTTCTGCCAGCTCTGGGCTCACACTGCAACTGTAACCCAAAATAAACTGCAGCTAGAAGAAAAGAAAAATCAGGACGATATTTGCAGGTGTGGTCCAGGCAAAACAAGGACTAGGAATCCCACACTGCACAGCTATGCGAAGCTTGCTAAGCAAGGCAAGAACAGGCAGTGTTCCTGACAGCAGGTCTTGGAGGCAGAGCTGAACCTCACCTTGCTTGAGCCCAGAAGGAAATTCCCTGTAGGGAAGAGGTGGGTGTCAGTACACGACTGTCTGTTAGCTTTATGCCCTTCTATACCTTCACAGACCACTGCCAAAAGGCAGTGGATCTGCCTTTTTTAACCAGCCTACTTACTTAAGCAGCAGGCATCAGCAGTAATTGGCAATGAGAGCAACCTCACCCTCCCACCAAATCCCTTCCCAAACATGTATTGTTTTGCAAGCAGATATATTTCTAGTTATGAAGCAACAAAGCAAATACAGTTCAGTGCTCTTTAAACATGAATGCACACAGAACAATACACGAGCTTTGGAATTAAATTCTTTGAAAAAGCACTCCTTCAGATGCTTCCCAGTGATGGAGTACCTGTCAATGAGAAACCATGACTTTTCAGAAATTGCTTTATAATGCAAAAATACTGGAAAGCATAGTTATGACTTTCTAACACAAATGATGTTCAGGCTCTGCTTACGTCAAAGATGTAGCAGGCAAGGCTAGAAATGCAGGACTGCTAGCTGGTGGGTTTTGGCTTTGACTCAGATCCCAAAATGACCCAGGAACAATTCTTGTTCATTTACCATATCTGCTTTATTTTGGTACAGAATTATCACATGTTCTCTGGCATGATTTAATGAAAAATTGTTTGATCTATGCCTGCACAGTTCTGCAAGGTTTCTCCCGCAGCAACACGATACCCTCCTGACTTCCTTCTGTCAGTGCTGGTGTTGCCATTGCTCTGAGAAGCAGATGAGAATGTAAGTCTGGGTAACCACATGCCACCCGGAGCAACCATAAGCCCACAGGACTCTCATGATGCAAGTGAGTTCCACACATTTCGGAAGTGCTGGAAAGATTGACTTTTGCTGCAAAAGAGAAACAACAGAGCCAAGGGAGGGTCCTGGAGAGTCATGCTTTCCACCTCTGCTATGGCAGAGATGCCAGGGGAAGAAAGGGTGGTGACCAACAGTTGCAAGAAAGCCCTTAGGTCTTCACTGCTGCTATCAAAAGCCATGACCCCACGTCCTGATTCCTCCAGCAACAGCCATCAGGCTGGCTCCCCAGGGCACTTACACTGACAAAGGCACCTGCAGGAGCTTGAACTCAGTCTGGTTTCACCAGCAGTTTGTTGCCATAGGCAGCTGCCTATTTTGCCTATACCTAGAACTGGCCCTGAACAATATACACAGCAGGATTGCTATGATGAGATTAGCACACTATCTTGATGAGATTAGCATACTATCCCTGCTCTTATCACCAACCCCAGCTCTCACAAATTTAAGATAAGGAGATTTTCCTCATGTACTTACCAGGCTCTTGAACAGCACTTTAGACAGAACCAGTGAACACCAGTGTATTCACATTTACATGGGAAAATTTAGGGAGTTGTTGCTATTCTTGTTTTCAGGTCCTCTGAACCTTTCAAAGTTCCAGTTCTGATCTGGTTGCTTGTCACTTAGCTTGAGTAGCTTGAAGCTCTTCTCTCTGCACTAAGCTAATGTCAATACGGGACCAAAACATCAAAATCCCTTCAACTGAGGCCCATAATCTTTTTCATTTGTTAAAAGTATAAGTATCTTCCTCCTGATCCTTCTAAACCATACAGGAATAAACCACACAATGTGTCTTAGGCCAGCTTTATCCTGTGCATCATTTCACTTTGGCAGCTGGGATAGAGAGCTACATCAGGTAAGCATACCTGTAACCTTACAGGAAGGTAAAACATCTCTAAAAAATGCTCTAAGTCTCACTGAAGACAAAATCGAACATATTCTCTAGAGACTTAGGCTCACAACCGAATCACTTAACACGTTACAATCCATCAACTGAGCAGCAAAACTGCAGGCACAGCTGCATTGCACTACCCTACCCTGCCTCAGGATCACCATGGAGAAATGGCGTGGACTCTAAATTAGAAATGATGAGCCTAAGCCCTTTTCCATTTAGGTTCCTCACCCCTTATGGAAATACTTTGTTAAATCCTGGAAAATAACTCATTGAATGTAGCCCACATTGTCAAAGAAACTGTTTTTTAAATCAGATTTGGGCATCTAATTCCTTTGAAAAGATTAGGTTTTAGATCCTTCAATACTTGCATATCTCTAATAGTCTGAGCCTCAAATTGGGTTCTGCAGAAAGGTATTTATGTAATGTGAAATCCTGTTGTATTACACAACAAATACAGGCCTAAGTTGACCTGACAGTGACCTTTTTAATAATAGAAAATCATCAAAATGTACAAAGCACAATGCAAATGCAGATGATTTTGTTACAGTAGATTTGATAAAACAAAACAGACAATCTAATTAACCAGTGATTAAATTAACTAGAAGTCTCTGTACTGAGTGATGGATAATTAACTGGAATTGTATTTACTTATTTTTTATTGTACTGCAGAACAAGGCACATCTTTGCCTTTCTTTCTTTTCACTGCAGTCTCTTAATTAAACAACATTATTCTGAATGTTTTACACAGAATTCAGGCCTTTAAGTAAACACAGTAAGTTGGAAAAAGAAAGGCAGCCCTATACTGAGATTTAGTTGTAGATCAATACTGCTTGGATGAATCTCATTCAACATAACCGTTACAACCCTGGCTTTTCAGAGCTGTTTGGCATTTAAAGCTCCAGCTGAGTGGCATGGGAGCTGCAGGTGCTCAGCCCTTTGGAGAGCCATGCCCTTATTGTTCAAACATAATTTATGCTTGAGAACAAACAAACATATTCAAGCCAGCTCCTAATTTCCGCACCCGAGTCAATCAAGATTTATTTTTATCAAGGCAAATGCACATAAGGGAATGGTGCTCAGTTGAGCAACACCTAAGACAGAAATGGATATTGTACTTTGAAATCCTTATCAGAAATGGTTGTGGTGACTTTTAAGTCTAGGCTATTCAAGAGACAGTCTTTCAAAATTATTTAATTCTCTCTTTTTAAGAACTATAATCTGGAAGATTGCTTTGGCTCCCCATCACAACCAGGAAAGTTCAATACTACTGAAGAAGCCCTTTTAATAACACAGCTTGTCAAATACTAGATGTAATTTTAATTTTTAAATATTTTGTTAATTGCGCATTTGCCAAAGGCTCTCTGATATCCTATAAAATCTGTCAGAGCAGGTAATCACTAGGTTCACCGTAAGCACAGGTTGCATATTCAGATGTTCCTCTTCAGAATACGTAACAGTTAATTTGATGAAGTATTTACTGGCAAAATTTCTCCCCTAGCTGTAGGACTACTATCTGTCTGTCTGTCTAGACACTCTTACTGCTCTCATTACCATGGTATCTCAGTGCATCCAGACCCATGGATATCTGAGGAGGAGTTAGTAAGCATTAGCTCTTGCTAGGTCTCTTCAGAGGATGTTTCTGCCAAACTGCAGGGTACAGCAGACGAAACCAGCATGATTCCTGAATGTGATGAGCTGCCTAATGAGGAAAGCTAGCAGGACAGTGTGGAAGCTCTGGCATCTACTTAGCAGTGCCTTGCAGTCTGCCTCTGGCCAGGTGGCAGGTCATTCGCATGTTGGCTTATCCACAGGCGTTTTTCTTGCTTGTGTGCAGAGACAAGCAAAGCTAGAGTTACTGCAAGCTCTGTGCTAGTGAGTATGCCAAGGAACACCATGTGGAGGCGGTTGAATTCTGGATGAGAAAGTGGGTAAACAGAAAGGCTGAAGTGCTAGGGGTAGCCTCGAGGGCATTCCCTTAGGCAACAAACAGCAACTGAGCTGGAAAGTAAGGCCTCACTACAGCAATCAGCATCTTGAACTGATATAAGGTATAAATTTGACTTTCAACAAAAACACCTGGTTGACCAGGTAATGTGCACACCTTTTGTTGCTGTATTTTAAGGCTACTTTTCTTTTTGTCCTGAAATGCCAGCAAATGAATGTACCCATTTACTTGTAAAACCTGGAATCTTTTATAGCACAGACTTTATTTTCACCGGTGTTGAGTGCAAGCCAGAAACAGATAAAACTGCATATTCTCATCACTGTTGGTGTTCAGGGCTTGAGTCTTGATCCCCATGATGTAATAAAGACGACTTCCATTGTCCTTCATGTCAGCAGGCTTTTAGCTAATTCAACTTGTATTCAGTTCCTATTTACATCTGAACAACCACTCTCACCAGAAAGGGCTATAACAGTGGGAACAAAACATCACCTCTGGTTTGTGCTGTTTCAGCAGTGATTCTCTCAATTCTCAATCTCTCTCCTCACACAGAGTTACTGTACCTTTAACCTTTCTCACTAAAGTTTGTTCAGAGTAACAGGAAAATGGATAGGACTATATTAGAAAGTTCAATAATATATCTGAATTCTCTGATATTTCTGGCATAAAATGTTCAATGAGTACTGCTGTTGAAGAGGCTGGGTGTCAGGAAGGCATGTATCTCTCCTTAATAATATGGGCAAAATCGCTGCTGACCATGGACAGAAATCTCAAAATCTTAGCTGAATCTCCCTGTCTTTCTCTTCACAAGGCCATGAAGGCAAAGAATTACATACAAGCCACAGGATTTGAGAGTGGTTTCCAGTGTCCAGCAGCCTAGATTGATCCTGAGTCCATTTCATGACAAAACCCAAGCATGTATTTTTGCCCCCTTCCCTACTTTCTCCTCTTGTCTTTCTTTCCGGAAGGCCAGATGTGTAGATGTAGGCAAGAGGACCTTGCTGCCAGCAGGAAGGAGTTGCAGGAAACTAAAGGAAAGTTCCTCCAGTTTTGGTGGAAGCAAGGAAGGGGGAGAACGAGTAGATATGAAATACCTACTTATCCTAGCATCTCCTAAGAAATGTCAGAGAAGAGGGAAAAAAGATGAAGTAGTGCCCATTTTTTCTGCTCAGTGATGATATATGCATGCAGACACCAGCCTAGGAATTGCGGAGGAACTCTAATGAATCTCTTCAAGTTGTGTCTATGGTGCTGATTATCACTGCTCTCACAAAAGCCACTTGTATTTCTGATTTGGAGATGTTTTCAGCAGGCAATGGAATATTAGCCGCTATTTAAAAAATGTACCATATAATTGCAGAGGATAGCATGCTCCTGTTCCAATTAGAAGTGAATAACTAATACCTGAAGGAGCCTTCTGATGCATCTGTAGGCAAATACCACTCTTTGTGGAATCTATGCAGAGAAAAATGCATAATAAACTTGTGAATAATAAGGTTTAGATCTAAACTCCTGAAGTAAAAGAATCATGGATAAATCTAAGTGAGGTTTGAGATGTCTTGCCTAAAAAGATGCAAAAAATATTGCTAGCAATTCATGCTCTCCTTTATTGCTTGTATACCAATATGGCAAGCTGAACATTTTCTACCTCAGAAAAGTCTGTCCTCAGTTCTTCATGTTAAATTCACAAAAACATTTAGACGTGGCAATGCCTCATCTTCAACTAAAGCCTGTCTTCATACATTAACCGTGCTTGCAGCCGTTCTCCGACACTGAGGTCAACTGTCATGAATGGATCATGTTGACTCTTAAAACTCCTATACAGCAAGGCTGTTGCAAGTTGCTTACTGAGAATGGGACTGTTCCCAGTAAACATCTAAATTAGCTCATTGCAAATCCTGAGACATGCCCTAACTGTTACGTTACATAGGGGAAATGTAGAGGACTCTACTCAACCCATACACAGTCTTTTGACATGTGTAGAGCAGATGGGCAGATTCTTATGATCTACATGTTGAAGGTGGTTGCTGAAAGAGGCAGTGCAGTGACTAAATCCACACTTTTGTAGATTCAGCCCTTAGCAATTTATGGAAAGTTTCCATTTCACTCCCACCTAGAATTAGTAGGATCTAATGAGCTTGAACCTATGATGTGGCAATATGTCAGGTACCTCCAGAGTGTTCATGAACCAGCAAATGGACTTTAAATCAACTGAGAAGTCCAATTGATTTGTAAATGGAACTCCACCTGGACCCTCAACAAAAAAATGCAGACAGTCCCACAGGTTCAGTTTGTTCCTGCATTTGGTGACGTGTTGATAGGACTACAAGGGAGAAGTTTTGGTTAAGCAAAAGCAACTCTACTCTCTTGCCCATCAGAGGTCTGATTCTGACCTAAGATCTTTGCACACCACGTTTACGTTGCTTTCTTCACATAATTGTGCAGTCCTGAAAGATCTTTGAACTTATTTCATAGAAGGGAACAGAAATATATATGGGATATGACTGCAGGCTTGCAAACAACAGAAATACCTGAAAAACCCTCTGTTCTGCTATTGATCCAAAGGAGTGCTGGAAACATTACTATGGCAACAATTCTTACCCAGTGGAAGAAGCATGCCATTATCTGTGCATAGGAACAAAACAGGAGGAGGCATTTTTCAGAACTGTAGCCCACCTCCCCTTGACCACTACAGATGTGCTGACCTTCTGGCATGAGCTCCTGCTGCAGGAGCTTTCAGCAAAATAGACTTAAAGAATTATTCATTGGCCCATGCACAGAGAATTAAGAAATTCTATTGACTAACAGAATCCTGTCACAGAAAACAGCACTGCATGGAACTCCCATTTTCCAAGAATGTCAAACCTCTCCCTTACCTTGTTAACAACCTGGGTTACTGGTGTGAACAAAGAGACAAGGCTGCTCTGGCTTACTCTGAGTGTTGTCTATGTCATTTGGCTGGACACCACTTGAACTTACTGGTGTGAACAAAGAGACAAGGCTGCTCTGGCTTACTCTGAGTGTTGTCTATGTCATTTGGCTGCACACCACTTGAACTTTTTAGAACTACTGAGGATGAAATCTGGCCATGTTGTTAATGAGAGTGAGTTCAGGCTAAAGTACAAATCTGCTAGCAATGTGGTAACGGTGTTATTTGGCCTATTAATTAGCAACTAGGCTAATAAAGTCAGCAAGAAACCATTTTGCATTATATGGCTAAATTGAAAGCCCAGGTCCCATACAGCTGGAAGGCAGAATTGAGAGCTAATCATATTCCAGGTGTTTGTTAACACTGAAGAAGCTCCTCCCAGCTGTATCTCTCATCCCCAGCTTCACTTTTAAGGATACAGTGACACTTCCCACCATTCCTAACCCTGGGCAGGCGAGTGATACTGGCTCCAAGTCAAGGAAGACTGTTCTTCCTGTAAATGACTGAGAAAAACGATTGTGTGGGGGATGATGCCAAGCAAGGAGAGAAAAGGAGCAGCCTGGAAGAGAGCTTCCAAATACACACTCCCACTGCAGAAACACTTCATGGCTGTCCTGAGGCTGGGGAGAAGAACAAGCAGCTGCAAGCTTTTTCCAAGCTGTTTGTTTGCCAGTCTTCTCTCTGGGCAGCCTGTGGCACAGCCAGCTGTGAGAGCAACACAAGTAGGTGGAACAGCTCTGCCTACTTGCAAGCTCACTACTGTTCCACAGAGCCACTTAACAGCATGAGTCAAGTGGATATTGCCCATTTCCATTAGTATTGTTATCTCCTTTTTTTATATAAAAACAGAAAGTAAGAAGGGTTGTAAAAAAATAAGAGAGATCCTGGGTAGAAGACAGACTGTAGAAAGAGAACAAGGCTAACACCAGGCATGTGAAGTACAAGGAAGGAATGGGAAAGACATTGCTACTAACTAGTAATGTTGAGAAAACATACAAAATGCCATCCAGACATTTACTAGGTCCCAGCCTATAAAGCAGAGTTCCTGCTTATTCTGTAGAAATAGTAAAGATTTATTTCCACTAGTGAGGTAGCCCTGCTGTTCCTGGAAATTATTAATCTTTCCTTCATGGTAACTGCATCCCATCAGAAGCAGCCACAGAATATACGTGCATCTGTGTGTATATATAAGTGTATTTTACACATGCATACAGATAGATAGGAAAGCATGTTGAAAATGCCTCAATGAAGGAAAAACTAGAATGCACAGTTGGATGTAACCTATTTGTTCAATCATCCTCCTTCCCTGGAGAGAGCTGGTTTTATTCAATATATGGGTTTTTTTTTTTTTTAGTTATAGATGACTTTGGGTCCTCAAGATGGGACCCAAAATGGGAGCTATTATTAAAGACATAATTATTGTTTTGACAGCATCATGAACTTTATTGAGGAGATGATGGTTCATTACCCATCAAATAGTACTTTAAATAGTACTTTCCCACTTTTCCAGCTTTCTCTGCCTTCAGCATCTGAGAGCCTCCCAAGTATTTTACAAAAGTAATAATCTCTCTTTTAGCCTTTAGGGAAGTAGCTTGATCAGCTTCAGGAATTTTCTTCCTGTTCCACATGTGAGAGAAAGTGTCTGGGGGAGAAATTACTAGGGAAAGGGTAAGTCCAACAGATAAGATACGCAGGTAGTCTTGAATGCAGGGAAAGCTCTGTTCATTTTCAACTCCCATGAAAGCAAATTTCACAGAGCTCAGGTCCAGCTCTGCCCTCACAGAGCAATCCCCTGTTGACTGTGTTTCTTTCCTCTGGGGAAGTGCAGCTGCTGATGGAAGTCACACTGACTGAGGAGGAAGTTCTCACCCAGATAGCTTGGGACATCTGCAGACGCCTTCTTAAGATCAAAGCAAAGATGATGACGTGGATTGTCTGTAAAATGTGGGAGCATCACCTGCAAACACTGGTTTTGGGTAGTGGGGATGCTTATTGCAAACAGGCTCTTTTATTCTTAACCTGCTGGCCTGGCATCCCACTCACAACCAGAATTACTGTCCAATGAACCCATCATACACACGGTTGGCAGTTTCCTGAATGTGTGCGCATTTATTTGGTTTGCAGATACCCCCTCTGTGCAGGGCTCTGGCAAAGTGGGGGCTGCAAGGTCCTGTGGAAAACCTAGGGTAGTACTTTTAAGAAGAGGGAGTCACCTTTTTTGGACTTTGGAGAAGAACTAGATGCTTCCGTTGCAACCATAAACACTATTATTCAGCACTGTCTTTAAGAGGCAGTCCGATCCTTTGGGTGCCTCAAAGTTTGCCATCCGTTTTATCACAAACTCAGTCTTGCTGTCCCAAACAAGTGGCAGCAAATGAAGCGGCTGCAAACTGCTCTCACTCCGCTCGCCAGCTTCCACCTACGGGCTCCCGGAGCAGGCAGCCCTGGGCGGGCACAGCAGCCCGGCGGCAGGCCCGGAGCTCAGCCCGCTGTGACGCGGCCGGGGTTGCCAGGCGGCGCGGCGGGCGGTGAGCGCGGTGGCATGGCGCTGCGGGCGGGCGGAGCGGCGGGGCTCCTGCCCTTGCTCTTCCCTCTGCTCCTGGCCTCGCTGGCGGCGGGCAGCGGGAACGGTACCAGTGCAAAGACGACGGAGACCCCGAGCGGGGACGCCAACCGGGGTGAGGCGGCCGCGGGCACTGTGGGCGCCTCGGCGGGCTCGGGAGCGAAGGGTCCTCGACACCTCCGGCCCGGGCCGCGCTCTCCCGACAGGTGTCGGGATCCGATTTCCCCTCAGCCCGCCTGCCCCTAGGTCTTCTGAAGTAAATCTGGTGATTCCCACTCTCGCCGAGGGGAGTTTCCCCTTCCCTGCCCGGTTTCCCTCGCTGGAGGCAGTGGGTGCTGGCCGGGGCGCAGGGAGACCAGGTGTCATGTGGAAGAGCAGATATTTGCGAGGCTGCCTGGAGTCGTGCTTACTGAGCAAGGCTGAATCATGGCCGTGATGTAATGCACTCTCCTCAGTGTCATCTGCAGGCAGTGGGAAGGTGTCGGAGTGTATTCAGTGCTTTATTAAGCCACGCAGCATCGCAGGGACCCTCCCAAAGCTGGGGAGACAGGGAAAGCTCCCGATCCGCTCATCGCTTTCACAGCCAAAATGTGGGCTACAGAGAGTTGGATACACGCAGACCCCTTTCCTCTGTCGTTGTCAAGCAGCAAACCGAACAGGTTCACAGCTGGTGTGTTGTCAAGTGCAAAGCCAGTTCCACGTGGAAAGTTTCCATCCTGGGAAACCTGTGTCCCCTTAGCTCCCCGTTGTCATGTCGCTTTAGGGATGGAGCAGTGCTCCCCAATGCATTCTGACTTTCAGGATCCCTTAAGTACTAAACCAGCACCACTTGAATAAGATGCCCAATTTAGGCCTGAGTGAGTTCCCCGCGGGTTCACCGCCATGACTCTGAGTGCTCCCTGTTGACATTTCTAGTAGAACTTCTCTGGGCTTTTTAAGTGTTTATCAAAATATTCTGCATGTGCACTGTGATGTGGCTTGTAATTAAAATGGTGTATAATGGCTGAGACTTCAGTTCTACATAGGCTTCCAAATGTAGAGAGGAATACAGGCTGCCTTTGCTGCACTGGTACTAATTGCAGCCCCCTGACAGGAATGTAAATGCAGTTCCTTAGCACATTCTTATCTCAGCATGTGTGGGATTTACATATATAACTCCTATTAATGTTAATGGAAGCTTAAATACATAATTCTTTTTGCATAAGGCTGACACTGTATTTTTATCTGAACCTGACGCAACTGGAGCCAGCCATCTTATATAAGTAGAAAGATCTGTAGTTTCATACCAGAAGGTTTCTAAACATTTTGTTTCCTTTGAAATGTATGGAGGAAGTGCAAGTAAGGAAGCAATACAAAACTTTGTATTGTCATGTTGGCATGGAAGGTTCATATCATTCTTATAAAAAGTGTTATGCTAAGCAGGGGATGATCGATGAATCTGATCTTGTTTCCCTTAAAGTTTCTTCTTGTTGCTTTGTTTAAAAGTATTTTTAATTTCATTACATCCGAAATCAGGATTGAGGATTCCTGATTAATGTGTTAATTTAAAAGCAATCAGCTTTTAGTGTTTAGATGTGTCTAAAGGTTTATTTGGAGTAATACTACTCAGAAAATACAGTATCTTTTTATTTAGAGCTGTAGTTGATTCATCATTATGAATCTCTGACAGAAAAGCCATGTTGTGTTTTGTGCTGCTGCCGAAGCCAGAAGCATCCTGACAGGGTATCATGGTTGATAACTTCACCTATTATTAGGAGAAGTTTGCTTTCACTGGTTAGCAAAGCCCCTCAACCTTCCATTAGTAACACCTGCAGTTCTGTGTCAATTCTTGTTTCTAAAGCTTTTTCTTCTTTCTTTTTCCTTTTTTTTTTTAAATTTGTGTCTGGATGGGAAGTGGCAGCTTCTCCTTTCAGTTGCAATGACACCCTGCGGTGGCTACACTCAGCTTGTCATCTCTAAATTGAATTACAGTAATACCTACTTTCAGGGTAGAGGTTTGGGCCTTCCTGTAAACTGGTACGACTTGTCAGATGTCTACTGATTTGGGAATTTACATCACCTGAAGCTGCCCTAGCCATCACTCTCATTAGTTTGTGCATGTTTAAGTTTATTCTGTGCAAGTGAACAAGCACAACTCATGTACGAAGCTGAAAACAGCCGTTTTTAAACAGAACTGTGTTTAAACTGTAGACAGGATCCTTAAGTTCTTCTACTCCTCCTCTCTGCTGTGCTGAGATAGTTATCTTTAGACAAGACTGTGAATGACTGACCCATTAATTTAAAAGAAGCTAAGGAAAACATGACAGGATGTCCATGGTGGGGATCAGCCTCTAAAGAAGTCGGTACGTGTTATGGCTCATTAGAGGTAGAGTTTGAGAATACACTGGCTGTTTTAAAGATTGTCTCTGTTTTCATAGGATTTTAATCTTACAATTTTTTTTCCTTATGTTTTGGCTGAGGTTGGATTCCTTATCATTCAACTGGATAGTTACTGTTTAAGGATTGTTGTGCGTACGCTAGATGACTCTTCTGACGGGCACAGCTTATATGCTGAAGTAAATGTCAAAACCATAGAGACAGTTAGAGATAACAGAAGAATGAGATTTTGATGGTTCATTTATAATGTCGGGGAAAAGAGTTCAGTATCAGTGTATCATTGTGGAGAATGCAGCATGCTGCTGTAGTGTAAATCTTTTGCAATGGAGGAATAAAGGTTTTATGTTTGTATATCACTGACTGCAAGAGAAATGAATCCGTTCCTTTCAACCAGAGAAATTTAAAGTTTTGGATAGTATGTGAAAAATGTAAATGTTACTCAGAGATTTAGTAGCAAGAAGTGATATATAAACTTGCATTGCTGCACAAAAATAACATTTTGTAAACATAAATCTGGAACATAAAAAACTGAGAGACAGTGAAAGCAAACTTTACATTGGTAAGTACTTGTTATCAGAAAAAATAATCTGAGTAGGCAGGATTGGCAGTGTAGACTCATAAAAACAGTCATAGTGACTTTCTCTTTGTATTTGGAAAAATTGAAAAGACCTTTTGCTTATTTAGTGGGTCATTTCCAAAGGAGCTTCACTAAGTTAGTTTCTCTATGGAACAGTTATTGTATTTCAGTATCCTTATAAACAAACATTCAACTTGCCTGCTATTAGGAATAAACCATATAATCCAGATTTGAATCCCAGATGGAGATGAGAACCTTTTGCTTTTGTACATTCTGTGAAACCCATTCTGTAACCTCAAAGTACCATTAAAAATGGAAGGAACACAATCACAGTGATTAAAACCCCAGTACTTCATTAAAATACTGTACCTGGTTGACTCATCTTGGTGCTGGCTGTCTAAACCTGACCTTGAAGTGTGATGAGGAGAAAATTATGTGGGAAGGCGTACATTAGCCAGAAAGAACAAACAAGGAAATGCGTTAACTGAATATTATTTAATGAAAATTTTACTTAACTCCTTTCAGGGAAGAACTATAATTTGCATAGAATCTAGACACTGCCCTTCCCAGAGCATTCAGTAGGCCAATTTAACATCATGGGCTGGTTTAGAAGAAAACTACACTTTCTAAAGAATCACCTTAAGGTTTAAACATGAATGCTATTCACACTGGATTTTATGATATTTTTTCCATAAAAGTCTTGTTTTTCTGGTCTAGTTAATGAAAGCAAAAATGTTGGCAAATTTGACATTTCAACTAAAAAGTAGTTAAGATATAAGGGAGAGAAGTTGCTGTTAAGTGGGTATTTCCACCCTGTCTTTGTATTAAGGATATAACTTTAGACTTTGTGTTCAGGTCTGCATGACACTGAGTCCACGAAAATAGAATATGGAGAATGCACAGTTACGTGTGGTAAGTAAGAAAGCAGATGAATAAAACATATTGTCATTTATTTTTTTTGGGAAAAAAAAAGTGCTAACTGTAGCAATTTAACAGTTGTAATTTGCTTGCCCTCATTCACCTCTCATTGATTTCAATTGCCAATAACTATAATTAACAAAAACAATCAGGCTGATTGTCATTAGGAGTTTAGGTCAGATCTGTTGTTTTATTAATTTCACAGCCTGCAAGCTCCTATTTTAAACCAGTTCACAACGTTTATTGGCACATGAGCTGCCTTCCCCAAAGTAACAATTTTCGCTATTTGTGAACATCTGTGAGATGTTCAGAAGATGAAAGATCTTCTGATGCTTCTCACAGATGTCTTCCCACATACAATATTGCCAAAAAATTGCTTGCCTGCAGTAGCCTGTTCTGTATTCTGCATTTATACAATTTATAAATTGTGCAGTGGAGAGGAGAGGTGTCATTCTGGAGTAGGAAGGGAGAAAGGAAAAATGAGATGAGCCTTAAGAAGACATCTCTCTGTTTGGGGCGATGATAGAAACTGCTGTGAGGTGGTAATTATATCACTTAGGAAGCAGTCTTGAATCAGAAATGCTATTAATTTTTTTTTCATAAAGAAATTCAGCTTCTCATACGACCATAGAAAAAAGAAAGAGGAGAGTAAAAACTTCCCCATCAATCTGATGTTTTCTAGACTATGCCTTTTTATTTTTTCAAGTCACTTTTTCATGTTTCCAATGATAGGACTTCTTTGATTCCCTCCTATTTTACGTCTTACTTACATTTACATTATGGGTTTATGAGATTTTTTTTTTTTGCTTCCTTGTGCTTTAATATTTCTCTTTCTTCAGTTCGTAATTTCAAATCTGCTTGTATGTTCCATATACTGATGTTGTATATGTATACCAATACACTTAACCTCACTTGCTCTGATGCACACATTTTGGATACTAAGAAATTGCTCCTTATGGCCCATCCCTCTAGCAGATGTCTCAAATGTTGCATATTTCCAGGGATTTTCACTAAATTTTGTCTCAGTTTATCTTGAGTCAGAATTAATGTTGTGTTGGGTCAGCCATGGCTGATGCCACCAGCCACTCTATCAGTTCCCTCCTAGTGGGAAAAAGCCATGTGTTGAGATAAAGGCAATTTAATAAAGAAAAGCAAAGGAAACAAACAAACAAAATTATTCTCTCTACTTTGCATCATCAGGTAATGTCCAGCCACTTTCTGAAAGTGAAGTAGGGCCCCAGTATCTATAGCAGTTGCTTCAGAAGAAAAATGCCTTAACAAAAGTGCTCTCCCTTCCCTCATTATTCCCCCCACCCCTCCCATAGGTTTTGCCGCTGAGCAAGATGTAATATGGTACAGGTTATCCCTTTGGTTAGTTTGGGCAGCTACCCCAGCTGTGTCCCCTTCCAGCCTCTAGCCCCCTCACAGCTTACTGCTCTTTGGAGGGTGTGTATGAATAAACAGCCTTGATCCTTGATGCTGTAAGAGCACTGATTAGCAGTAGCCAAAACATCAGTGTGTTATCCACACTATTACAGCTACAAATACAAATACGAAGTACAGCACTACAGCACAGGGAAAGTTAATTCTGTCCCAGCCAGACCCCAGACAAAATGTCTAACCCCTATAGACTTACTGAAGAATGAGGAAAGGGAGGCTTTAACAGAAAAGGCATCATCTATTATCTGGAGTTCAGATCATGTTTGTAGCATTCATTCCAGTCTGGGCTGTTCAATGCATGGCATGTTTACCCTGGAATTCAAGAAAACAAGACTTTGTCCTTTTGAGGGATCTGCCTAATACTGCGTACAATGTGATAAAACTCTGGACAGAAAAGGAGTAAAATAAAGCTGGTTAATATAATAAATATTACATAAAAAAAAAAAAAAAAAAAAGAAGGATCACCTTCTCCAAGATCAGTAGTGATGCATCCTGACAAAGAGGACATCAGGCAAGAATGTCAGAAGGCCTGCATGGATGAAAAAGGAACTGCTGGACAAACTTAGACACAAAAAGGAAGCCTATAGAGGGTGGAAACAAGGACAGAAGGAGTATAGAGCCTGGAAGGAATGCAGAGAAATTGTCCGAGCATCCAGGGGTAAGGTTAGAAAAACTAAAGTCCTTATATAATTAAATCTGTCCAGGGAAATTGAAGGCAATGAGAAAAGCTTCTCTATGTACATTGATGATGAAACAAAGACTAGGGAAAATGTGTGTCTTCTCCAGAAGGAAACAGGAGACCTGGTTACCCAGGACATGGAGAACACTGAGATACTCAATTACTTTTTTATCTCATCTTCACCAATAGCTCCAGCCACACCACCCTTGTCACAGAAGGCAAAGTCAGGGACTGGGAGAAGAACTGCACGCTGTAGAAGATTAGGTTTGAGAACATCTAAGAATATGAAGGTGCATAAGTCCATGGGACCTGATGAGATGCATCTGTGGGTCCTGAGGAAACTGGCAGAGGAAGTGGGTAAACCACTGGCCGTCATATTTGAAAAATCATGTCAGTCAGATGAAGTTCCCGATGACTGCAAAAAAGGTAATATAACCCCCATTTTCAAGAAGGGGAAAATGGATGATCTGAGGAATTACAGACCAGTCAGTCTCACCTCAGTGCCTAGCAAAATCTTGGAGCAGATTCTTCTAGAAACCATGCTATGGCACATGAAAAACAATGAGGTGGTTGGTTACAGCCAGCATGGCTTCACTAAGTGGAAATTGTGCCTGACCGATTTGGTGGACTTCTACAAAAGGGGCATAGAACTGATAGGTAGCAGCAAAGCAGGTGACATCATCTACCTGGAATTTTTCAAAGCATTTGACATTGTCCTGCACAACATCCTTGTCTCTGAACTGGAGATACATAAATTTGATGGATGGAGTAAAGAATCGGCTGGAGTTCACATGCAGAGAGTTGCAGTCAATGGCTCAAAGTCCAACTGAAGACCAGTAACGGGTGGTATCCCTCAAGGGTCAGTGTTGGGACTCATCTTGCTTATCATCTTTGTTGGCAACATGGACAGTGGGGTTGAGTGCTCCCTCAGCAAGTTTGCCAATGACACCAAGCTGTGTGATGCAGACAAGATGCTGGAGGGAAGGATGGGATCCAGGGGGACCTAGACATGCTTGAGAGGTGGGCTAGTGTCAACCTTATGAAGTTCAGCAATATGAAGTACAAGGTCCTGCACCTGGGTTGGGGCAATTCCAAGCA